>CABFOW010001980.1:41494-117657 GCA_902141385.1 Timema californicum
CATAAACCAATCCTCAGTGCCCTCTAATATATTATTAACACAACCTCTTTGGTTCCATAAACCAATCCTCAGTGCCCTCTAATATCTTATTAACACAACCTCTTTGGTTCTATAAACCAATCCTCAGTGCCCTCTTATATCGTACTATAACAATCTCTTTGGTTCCATAAACCAATCCTCAGTGCCCTCTTATATCCTACTAACAGAACCTCCTTGGTTCCATAAGCCCATCCCCAATCCTCCTTTCTCCACCCTATGAAAAGCCTTTTTCAGGATAGCAGTTTGCAAGACATACGAAGAAAGATAATAACAGAATAAAAATAAAATAAAATAAAAAACTAATTAATGAACTATTTAATTCGGAATACTAATTGATTTTAGTTTAATGATTTCTACTAAATTGATAATTTTGAATTTTGTTCCAGCTATACTAGGTATAAAGTCGTATAGTCATTTAATCAGTCTTGGTTACCCTATATAGTAAATACATCATGGTTCCATAAATAATTCGTGCGATGGATGGGCTTGATGAAGTAACACTAGATTCCCATTGTTCGGTTTAAAGTCTCTTGGTGGCAGTCTAAAGAGTAATATAGTTATAAAAACTACGTTATGCGAGCAAAACTCTTGGTGCACAAATCAATGTAATTTCGTAGCTCAATTATCTCTTCCTTCACTATCCCAACTTTCTAAGTTTATGAAAATAAATTTATTTTCCAGTCTGAATTTTCTATCAAAATAAGATCCGTAATTCACCCAGATATTTATCCAGATATTATAATTCTAACGGTCACAAATAACTTGCAGATCAAAATTCCTCCTTTCTCTACACGCTCATACAGGCTTGGAAATTGGTATAACTAACTAACCTGACCAATATTAGTTCGAATAGAGCTAACTTTAAGTAAGCGTAGGGATTATAGATTTCGCAGCGATAAATAAGACTTTATTTCATTTAACTTAACAAATAGTTCTGATAAACAAGCCTGATCTGTTTGATTTAATTATAGAGCAAGGCATTCATGCCTTCAAAATACTCCATAACAGCATATAACAGATTTTAAAAGCATTTTACACAGTTGATTTTTGATTGTCAATGAACTTCTCTATGAAACAGTAGATTTCAAAATATTCATCATTCTCAACATTAAGCTCCCGTAATAGTCGACCATTGATATGATGGGATTTAATTATATTTACTGCAGCATTGACAGTGTGTAATTAATTGCGCAGACGATCACTGAAGTTTTTGGAACCAGTTAGGCAACGAATGGCTCAGTGAATGATAGTTCTAATTTATAGTAAGCAACACGCTCACTGTATTTACCATTAGGGATGTGGTATTGAACGAAAAGTATTGATACTGTGCTCATTAAAAGTATCGAAAGAAAAATATCGACACCAATCTATTATAGAAAGAAAAGTATCAATAACAGTAAGTATAGGTATAAAAATTTTAATCTAAAAATCTAGTAATAATAATTTCAACTTTTGCATCATAATTATTGTATTTTAATATTTATTTAAACACTGAAAACTATAATGATTCAACTATATTATAGAATACGTGGGTCTATCACGTCTGTTACGTGTTGGAAGGTATCACACACATGATAGTATTGTATGATGGATATTATATTATATCAGCTTTCAAAACGTCTATGAAAATGTAGCTGATGGAAAACTATATATTTTTCCAATCTATGTGTACCCTTCTTTAACCATTTAAGTTGGTGAAATAACAACAATGAATTATGATTTGCTAAAAGAGATTGAATGCTAAAGTTTATTCTTGCTTGTCATGCAGAAAATAAGTGAGAATTGCGAAATAGTGTCATTTGTTCTTCCTCCACAGTCCATCATGGTAAACATTTAATCCCAGCATGAGTGAAGACAGCAAAAAAGTTGTTTCTTTCGATAACGATCGACTAGCAGAGTGTATTAATATCAATGAAAGTATCGGGAAAAAGTATCTAGTACAAAAATACTAGTAACGACATTAAAATATCGATATTAGTAAAGTATCGATACTATTTTCACATTCATATTTATCAGTGATAGTGTTCGATCAGTTTATTAATAATAATCTTTGTTTGACTTGTGAAAGTCATGATTGTAAACCCAAACAAACGTGAGCAGAGAAACTATAGCGATAAGAGAATTACAACTTTAAATACGAAAGAAGGAATATTTTTCACTCCAAACTCTAAGTCTGGCCAATCAAAATAAGCGATAATGGTGCTCGTATGTGGCCAAGTCAAGCGACTATCTACCTGTCACCCTTTTGTTACTTAGCACATCCCTAGATAATCCACCACTCACTTTGGAAACCACTCTTTGAGAGTTTGAACAAGTTAATCTACTTGATATCACATAATCCGACATGATATGAGATAGGATCGTGCGTATGAGTGACGTCATATCATCCTAGCACTTGCCAGAGATGACTTGCTGTTAATAAAGCTTCATTATCTCCGCGACTCTCGAGTGGTTTAGATTGAAGAAGGAAGACCTTGGCGGGTTTTGTTTGGAGAGCATCAGTTTTTATTCCATTGAAACACATCTTATTTTGGTGAGTAATGCAGACTCACAAAAAGTATAGCTGTAAAATTAGAAATATATATTTTTATTTTACAGATATGAATATTATTAAGAACCAAAACTTAGCATGGATTATTAAGTGTTTGTAAATTAGGTCAGGTAAGTTATTTATCATATTTTTAAATATATATATCTATTGGAAGGGTCTTGTATCTGTGTGTTCGTGTATTTCTAATGACATTTGCATTATATCTACCATATTGGAGCATACAAACTAATAAAATATTTAATATTATGGATGTGAAGCATGGGTTTGTCAGGAGAAACGCAATTAAGAGCAAGGTGAATGCGTTTGGAGTGAGATCTCTAAGAAATGTATGTGGAAAAACTCATATGGACAGAGTCAGTAATGAATGAATGAGGCTTAAGGTTTTTGGTTTGATAGAGAATCCAATAGGTCGGTGGGAAATAAGCGTCTTAAGTTGGTTTAGGCATGTTGAGAGGATGAGTGTGGATTGAGAAATGATACAAATATGTGAAGGTGGAGTATGTAGATCATAAGGAAGGGGTGTATCATGTAGGATGTGATTAAATGTTATAGACGAATGTGTGAAAATGAGAAACATAAAAAGTTTTAAGAATAAAAGCGCATGTATTACTCGGTGTATGTATGTTGTTGAAGTGAAGGAAGTATGCTAGTATGTGGAAGTGTGGGAAAAGTTAGTGAGGATGGATTAAGTACGGATTTGTATTTTTGAGCTGTATGCACAGTTCATTGCCTAACTGGTAAGGGAGCGGCGTGATGTAGGGTTTATGTATGTATATATAAGTATTTAACTCTAGTAATATTCATATTAGTTGTAGTAAGGAGAAATATGAATTTATAATACAAGAAACATACTTGGATGGAACAGCTGATTAGATAAATGGGTGCAACTTATTTGGTAAACTAATCATTATAAATATGAAACATAACATGAAGATAATTTATTAAATGAGAAACTAATATTCAAGGAATTAAGTCAAATAAAACAGGTACAATAACATTTCTAAAAAATCATCATTGAGATTACTAAATATTAAAGTTCTTAAATTAATTATCATAAAGCAAGGAAAGAATATAAACCTGTGCAAATACAACCTGCATATTATGTTTCATATTTATAATGTTTAATTGACCAAATAAGTTGTACCAATTTATCTACTCGTAATTAGGTGCTCCATGTATGTACGTTCCTTATATTATAAATTTATAAATACAAGTATTTAGTTAATAGTGAGGTAATCTTCCAGTAAACTAATATGTCTTAATGTAGATGTGATAAAACACAGCTTTAAAACTATATGTTTAATATAGTAAAAAAACCTATAAAACGGTGCACTACACAGACCTTCCCCTACTTTTTCTTAAAATAAATACATTTATTAAAAACGTATACGATTTGGGAAAGGAACTAACCTACTGTAATTTTTTGCAGGAACGCTCCATCAAAGAGCATAAATGAAATAATATAAACTGTGAGTAAAATAGCCAAAGATATTTATTTATGCTTTTTAGTGAGGTTTACTCCATCTAGATATCACTTTCTGAAAATTGAAAAATGACACGTGGACATGGAAATCGAACCCGGGACCTTTGACTTATTACACCAATGCTCTTACCACTGAGCTATCCAGGATTCTTCCCGTCCCCAGGGTTATTCTTCACTCATATTTTAAGGCAGAGCCTATGATGGACGTGCGGAAATCATCGGCTACAAATGTGTGATGTTATTAATATCACGAGCTATCAGATAACGCACGTCCATCATAGACTCTGCCTTAAAATATGAGTGAAGAATAACCCTGGGGACGGGACGAATCCTGGATAGCTCAGTGGTAAGAGCATTGGTGTACTAAGCCAAAGGTCCCGGGTTGGATTCTTGTATCCAGGTGTCAATTTTCAATTTTCAGAAATATAAATTGTTACAGAAACATTGAGAAAAGAAAGAGAGGGAGAGACACCCTCCTCCCCTGTGCACCAAAGAGCATAACAATCAATTTCATTAATAATTGTCAAAGGAATCCATAAAAAATAAAATAAACGAGTATTTTCTTGTAGTTAAGAAACTTTAATGAAATATAATCCAGATAACATATTTTTATTTTTAACAGTGCTACAACTTTATAGTGATATTTATTTATTTTCTAAAACAGTTGTGGAGTTATGATCACAATTGTATATTTATGCTTATGTCAAGTATCCTTAAAGTAATTTTCATGGAAAAATAAGAATTGCCAATAAATAGTGCCTGAATACAAAATGTAATCACAATCATTGAAGCAGATTTGGAGAAAAAAAAAATTTTTTTGCCCTTCTCTAAGCTAAGGTACTTTTAATATTAGTGTTATACATCTAATTCCAAAACCTCCTCGGGGGACCTTATGAATACAGTAGATATAAAGTTTTAGCCCTATCGATACAATAGTTTTGGCTCTAGTCCGAGATACAGACGATGACATCACGAAAACCACCTTTTCAGTTGCCGGGCTCATAAAACGTCGACATTTATCAAAGTCTCGAGTTTAATTTTTTTTTACACTCACAATAATTCTCACTCCGAGGGTTCTATACAAAGTAATAACACCAACATTTTTAAATATTTCGATGACATGATGTTTCTTTGTCAAAATGAATTAAATTAGTCTTATTTGATTGTTTTTGGTGTCTCCGTGCAGGCTTTACACGTAGTTACAAAACTGGTATGACGAGGATGACGGTATAATCTACATGAAAAGTAGCCGACTATCCGCATTTTTTTGATGGGATCGTAGGACATAAATTTTAAAGAGTATACTCTTCATACCCTCCTGGGAATCTAAGCCCGACCTCCCGTAGCCGACAGAAGAGTACATAATGAGAGGGATGCTTTAGTCTATTCAACAGCCAATTATTTATATTGATGAAGACATTAAAGCATTTGCAGAATTGTGATAGTGATGTAATACTCAGCCACTTCGACGGCCGCATGGTCTAAGGCACTATTCTCGCAAGATACTATAGATTGCCGATGACGGGGAGATCGGGACTCAATTACGGGTGTACTGAGGGTGGTTTTTCTGAACTGCTTTTCCACTTTCCTTCCAGGCAAATGTAGGTACACTTCCTCTGAATACAACCATTCTAATCTTTAACACATTAATGAAATTATAAAATAGGTGCATAGCCTAAATGGGTAGTAAGACATGGTGCTTAAAAAATGTAATTCTCGACCAGATATGATTCGATACGATTTATTATTATGATTTCAATTTGTACATCTCATATAATATGTTTAGTTATGCTAAGATTCAGTATCATGCATTAATTACTTGATCTTAAAACAAATAGTACGCAAAAAGCGAGTTTGACCCCTTAAAATTATTGTAATCATTTTAAATCATAGAAACCATTTATAACTTATAATTATACACTTGTTAAAATTGTGCAATAAATAGTTGCGTGACCTTAAGATAAAACAATAATTTTAGTATTACTTTTACTTAATTAAGTTTTTAGATGTGTTAATTAACTTAATTCTGTCTGAGAAGTAATGCCTTAAGCAAAAGCACCAAGTTGCAAGACTTAAGCTATTTCTTGCCATATTTGAGCATTTTTGGGGTTAGCAATTGAATCGAAGGTCAATAGGAGTGATTAGAGCTGCGGTATAGTCGGTAAACTATAAACTATACAAGTTAATGAATAATCACAAATACGTAACAAAATAAGATTAAGGATTAATAATTACTTTCAGGTTGGGGATAGTCTCACATCTATCTAAAAACCCACCATGAGTTTCCTAGATGTTTTGATGTCTTCCTCGAACTGGCTATTTCTGGCAGCCTTGATCATCTGTGCTCTATACATTCTGGGCACATGGAATTACGACTACTACTCTAAACAAAACATCCCCTACGTTAAGCCACTACCTTTCTTCGGAAACATGGCCCCTATAATCTTCAGGAAGATTGCCGCTGCCGACCAAAACCTCCGTTTGTACCGGGCACACAAGGGCCATCGCCTGTCGGGGATATTTCAATTTACTCGTCCTAGAACAATCATCAGAGACATTGAACTCCTCAAGATTATTGCAATCAAGGATTTCGACCACTTCATGAACCACTTCAGTGTTGTAGATCCTGAAGTGGATCAATTATTTGGTGGAAACCTATTTCTTCTAAAAGGTAAGAGCTAAAGTTATTGTGACTTCCAAGATAACATTTTTACACTAACTCCTTTCCCAAAAGACTTAGGATCCTTCTGCACTTACGTGTCTAAACTGGCTTATAGAACAAGGTTACATCCTGTAATAATGAGGAGTATTATACAGTAAATATTGATCCCTAGTTTGGTTGTGTTTAAATATAGTCTACATATAATTCCCTTTAACTACAATTTATTATTTGTTTATTTACTTCTAAAAAGAAATAGTTTAATATCTATCTTGTTTTTCTAAGTACAACTTCAAGATGTTATCTTATCCAGGACAGCGTTGGAGGGATATGAGGGCCACCCTAAGTCCAAGTTTCACTTCCAGCAAGATGAAGAACATGTTCATCCTAGTTTTGCAGTGTGGAAGTCAGATGGTGGTATTCTTAGAGGAAATAGTTCGAAAAAGTGGTAAATATACTAAGTAATCGCCCAATATATCAATGCCCTCAGTATATCATGTGACATACTTGTGAATTATTCTCTAAAGAGCACGTTCGAGAAATGTAAATATGTACTTATTTTAGGGCATTTAAATGTGTCCTACATGTAAATACACACTTGGTTTTATATTGAAAAGTTATTTGACTCAATTTTTGTGTTCAAAGTCTTATTTATCCACTAGTGTTGTACACAAACTTATCAGGGTAGGAAATTATAGCTAACAAAATATATATTCACATTTGAATGGAACCAGAGATCAAAGCTATTTAGGAAAATATACAATAGATACACCCATTCGGGATTCAATACCTGACCTCTCTATTAACAGGAAACTATATAGAACTACGTTTACGCTTTATCCCCCGTGGCCACCAATGCGGGTAAGAAATTTCTTAAACAGGCAAAGGGAGCCACCAATATTCCCCTCCCTCTATATTCCTTAATTATATGAGCGAGTAGATTGTAATTTTTTTTTTGGGGGGGAAACACAAAGTTAGTAGTTAAATTTTTTATTTCTGGCGATACGCTTATAGAGAAGAAAGTGTACGCTCTAGAAATGAAGGATTTGTCCACACGTTACACCAACGACGTGATAGCCACAACGGCTTTTGGCGTCAGCGTCGACTCTTTCAGGAATCCTAGTAATGAGTTCTACTTGGTGGGCAAGGGGCTCACCAGCTTTGCTGGATGGCGAGGTTTGATAGCCTTTGGTTACGTCGCGTCTTCCTCGCTAATGAAAGTAAGTATTTTAATTAAAGTTATTGACTACTAATGTATTGTGGGCTACAGATAGGATTTTTCAAACAACCATTCTAAGCTAGAATTTAATGGAGTATTAGGAAGGATGTTCCTAAAAAGTTTAAATTAGCTTTCAGATCTTAACGTAATGTTTTCAGACACAATATAAAATATTTATTTGAATGCAATACTATTCAAGTAATATTATTATAATATGATTTTTAAATATAAGCACTGTTGAACTATCACAATGAGAACCTATGTTTTTCTACCAATATTTATAAAAATATTAAGTTTATAACTTTATAAACTATATGTTTGTGTGGAGGGGGGGGGGGCGGAAAATATTTTCTATTAACAATAATAAAAGGTAGCTTAGGCTCTTCGAACAAATACTATGAGAGTTATCAAATCTTTTTGTAAATCTCAAAAAATGCTTTTAATGATTCAAGCCAATTCGTTTTGAAGATTATTCACAAATAATTAAGTCAACTATAAGGAGATCGGTCGCAAATTGTGTAGTAATAAATTTTTTATAGCCAATGGTTTTATATTTTTGTTATTTTAAGGATCTTTGATATTAGAAATAAATTACAATTAAAATTGAGTTATATTAAGGATATTATTTATACATGATAGTTTATTGTATGTCTATACTAGCAGACAAGCCCGTTCTTCACACGGGTAAGCTGCATCAAAATACAACAAATTAGGACGTTTGACATCCAGCTGCCATTATTTTGATAGTCCCCCCTTGTGCAATACTGATATAATTATGGCAACCACAGCCCACTTATGGCAATTATTAAATTAAAATAAATCAAATCTTTGAAACAAATTCTACTTAGTTAAACTAAATCAAAAACATTGTTATAGAACCATGTTGGGGGGGNCTTTTAAAAAAATTATTATGAATTAAAATAAAAAAAAAACAATCCTAAAAGAACCGGGGGGGGGGGGGGGGGAAGCATCACCAAAGAGCACAGAACGAAATTATATACTTTGTTACGAAAAAAATATTACTGAGCATCATTATTTACTAAAGAGAATCACGGTCCCCAAGCTATGCCACCAGAATTTGTTTATTCTAATTGTTATATCGCCACTAGATAGGTGTCAGTTTATGTTTCGATATTTAGCTATCTATATACTCGCAATACTAATGAATCCCCTTTGATATATATATTTTTTTAATTCATTAATTTTTAGACTGTTTTCGTTTGCCTTTCAAAGTTTAAGTTTTTCACCATGTTGAGAAAACTTTTATCTATAAATTTAGAAATATTAAGCTGCTTTACATTTCCCAGCACCTGAATTTTTTACTATAAACTTTCCAGGTTTTGTTATTAAGTGGAGTGGTCCTTTTACCTACTTGGAAAATTATTCTTTTCGCCCATACTGAAAAGAAGATTTTCTAATAGTTTTGGTGAAATGTCAATTTCCCCCCCCCCCTTTCTCCATCCATATCCCCCATTCCTATTTTGAAATTTTAAGACTTATTTGGTTATCTGTTATGGTTTTTTTTCGTGCCAAATTTTAAATTGCAGCCACTTCTAAAATAGTGTTTTATATCAGTTATAAGCAGTTTGAGCGCTTCAATTTTTTTTGCGCTCCAATTTTTGAAATGTTACTACAAATATGTTCAGACGTCATTTGGCTATCCAGGAAGGTCTATTTTTTTACATGCCAAGTTTAAAATCTTCTAGCCCCCCACACAGTGTTGTTAAATAAGCTTTAGAAATGTTGAGGAAACCAGCACTCACCTTTTTCCGCTCCTTCATTTATAAATCTCCGATTTTTTTTGGCCTTATTGGCTGTTTAGGGTGGTCCTTATATCCCCCCTTACAAATGGTAATCTTCCACCACTGTTTAAAGTAGTTTGTTCTTTTAATTTTGGAAATCTTTACACTCCCAGTTCACCAGCCTCCTTATAGAAATATCAAATATTTAAAATGTATTTGGTTATTGGAAGTAATCTCTCTAAATTCCTGAAAAATTTAATTTTTTTTTCGTGAACCTATCCCCCTTTCACGCTTTAAGATTTAAAAAATTATTATTATTATTTGGACTGATACTTATACCTGCTTGCAGAATTTGGTTCTAATACCACACAGTGAAGTAGTTTTGTTTATTGATTTTGTAATATTAAAACTCCCACCTTACCCTCATTTATTCAGCTCCCAATTATAAATGTGATATTTATACTGGAACTATAGCACACCCCCACCACCTAATATACCAGAGTTTAATTTTAAAAATTAAAATTTTCATACTTATATTTCTATTTGGAGTTGTCCCTATAACGTCTTAAAAATTACTGTTTTCTACCATAAATATAAGTAGCTAATTTATTAGTTTTGGGGGGATTTACCACCCACCTTCCCATTTCTTCATATCACACTCAGAAATTTCAAATAAAGTTTATCTGAGAAATGACAGAATTTATCTCCATTTATCGTAACGGAATTAGTCTTCTTTGGAGCGTTATAATGTCCTCTAATGTCGCAAACGATGGTTCATGTGTTGTGTAATGATATCTGTGCTCCTTTTACCAAATTTATTTGATCAATTGAGGACACGTTCAAAGTATTTCTATCCTTTTTAAATTATTTAATGAACCTTTCATTTTAGGTAGTCAATGACGAAGGTGGTTAGTAGTAAAAAGACCAGAATCATAAAGGGGAATGAATAAACACTGTAAACATATTTCCTTACACTAAGGAATGAACCTTACTCTTCCAGCCTAGAGACAGTTACAATAACACTGTATTCAACTCACGTGGTATGGGTGTTATTTCACTAAGTATAACCAACTATATTTTTGTTTCCCTTAGTTCTTGAGAATTCCCTTCTCGCTCCCGTGGGTCAGTAAGTTTATTTACTCGCTGATAGAAGACACCATAAGGACGAGAGAAAGGGAAGGGATTGTCAGGCAAGATATGATCCATCTGCTCATGCAGGCCAGGAAAGAAGAACTCCCCGTTGATCAAAGTGTTGACGGGAACATCAGTGACATTAGGAGAAAGATAGGTTAGTCAATAACTCAACTGCACTAACTGTTATAGTGAGCAAGGTGTTGACAAGAGCACTGAAAGGGTGAGTAAGATAGGTTAGTCAATAACTCAACTGCACTAACTGTTATAGTGAGCAAGGTGTTGACAAGAGCATTGAAAAGATGAGGAAGATAGGTTTGTCAATAACTCAACTTCACTAACTGTTATAGTGAGCAAGGTGTTGACAAGAGCATTGAAAAGATGAGGAAGATAGGTTTGTCAATAACTCAACTGCACTAACTGTTATAGTGAGCAAGGTGTTGACGGGAATAATATTGACAAGAGGAGAAATAAAAGTTTATAAGAATGTTTACTATAACGTATTCAATTGTTTTGGTTATATTTGTGACAGTCCTACTCGTTTGAATATTTACATTCTTTTGGGAGATTTATTTTAATTTTAATTTAAATGCATTTATCTTACAATACATATTTTTTAAATTAAATAAAGCCTCTATTTTTGTTGTGTGTATTAATTATGAAATAAAGTATTTAGGGTGTAAAATAATGATTGCCAATAAATTTAATTCCTTGGGCCGCTATTTCCGTTAAATTGTATTAAAACAATTTTAATAATACCTTTATTATTAACTAACCTAATTAATTTGATCTTGATGAATATGGAATAAGTGTAAGTTTATATGCTGGCCATGCGATTACATCTCGATATTGACATCAAGGAAATGTATTAATTTGGTCTTTTCAAACTCTTTAACAATTGTTTTTCCCAGATAATTGAAAAAATTAATTAATACTGGCTTATAGCTCATAAGTAAAGTAGAATGTGATAATTAATAAGCTATTGCCCTAAATTAATTTTAAATATAAGTCCACATGAGGAGGATGGGCAAAAGTTCAGGAATGTGCCTTGATGATCATGTATACAACATAAAGTCTTAAATTGTGAGCATAATATATATTATGATTGTAAATAGATAATTGATTGATGTTTATATCATATCTATACAATTAAATAGCTCACTTAAAGATTTTACAAAATTTAAGTGCCTTAACAATATTATTCCAAATCCGAGAATAATAACTTTCATTGTCTTCTTTAATTTGAATTGTGAGCCTCTGTGGTCTAGCGGTAAATTGATTGACTCAGGACTCAATCTTCTCGGGTTCAAACCCAACTGGGGTTGACGGATTTTTCTAGAGCGATAAACATCCGTAGCACAACTATCTCCGAATGGGAAGTAAATCCATTGGCCCCACGTCAGTTGTGGCATATAAAAGATTCCTAGAAAGTATGTGAAAATACCTTTCTAGGCAAAATTGGTAGACCCTTCGTTCTCTCTCATAGAGATTCACGTGTGCTGATTATATAGTCGATTCAGATTGTGCAGGTTAAGTACTTTAAGTAAATAACACAAAATGAATTTAATGCGAATTAAAGGTTCATTATGTCAGCTCCACGCTTTCTGAACCAACAATTACTAACACTATTATATGGTGTGTGCAGAGTTGAGCGACAAAGACATAGCAGCGCAGGCAGCAGTGTTCTTCTCTGCCGGGTTTGATACATCTTCTACCCTGATATCTTTTGCTTCCTATTTCCTGACCATTTACGAAAACGTCCAGCAGAGACTTCAGACAGAAATAGACAACATGTTGGAGAACACTGGAGGGAAGCTCATCTATGAAGAAATTATAGCCTTGAAATATCTTGACATGGTAATATCAGGTGAGATTAGGCTTACGTGAATAAAATGGTGTGCACGAAGACAATGCTCCTTTAGTTCAATACATATTAGGCCAGGGCCATGATTGTGACCGGGCCGCAGGGATGTGTTTAATTGACTCTTACGAGGATGGCAATACAGTACTTGGTGACCAGCGACAACGACGCTCTCACTCGCTAGTCAACATCAGTAAGGTTCTTATCAATGTTCAACACCGAGTTATTTATAAATAAAGTGACTACGCTAACAGGGATTTGAAATTTAAGTTGTGGATCGAATTTTAGTTTTTATCACCACGTCTTACTACATGTTCAGGCTACACGTAGAGATGATAATTACTTTAATGGAGTAAAGATTTCAGAGGTACTTTGGCCGCAATTCCGTGGAAGGAGAGTGGGAAACCATTTTAGCAAATATCACCCTCAGTAAACCTGACAAGGATTCGAACTACGATCTCCCGCAGGCCAGCCCAACATGAGAGTAACCTCTTAGACCATACGGTCACTTAAGCAGGGGGTTTAAAAGTTGCCGTTGTAATAGCAATAGTAATATTGCACGTCTAGGTTACATCTTTTGTATCCCAGTGTTTGGAAAGATTAGCCAGTACTAAAGTACCTTGGCCCAGGTAAGGTCCAAATGAATTAATCGAATCATACATCTCTTTTGCTGGAGGATCTTTTCATGTCCCGAAGAGGTGAGGGGATGGTGCAGGTGTGAAACCATTCGAAACACTTAAATTATAATTTAAGACTAATCATCTAAACCCTGGTTACCATTGGGGTAGTTACCCTTTCGAGAAAAATACACAAGGTATCAGCCGGGAATCGATCCCGGAACCCCTAGGTTTATATACAGGTGTACTGACCACTACGCCATGGGGCCGGTTAGTTATAATGCTGTAAGTTTGGGATGGAATGAACACTAAAGCACTTCTTTAATTATTTAAAATGGGATGGACACTGCATTTTCTATATTTAAGTTTTATCCTCAGATACCTAAATACTGCTATGTTTAGCAACACATCTTCACAATATGGTATATATATTTCCTCTTCAGAGACCTTGAGAATGTATCCACCAGCACCCGCGATGGATCGCGTGTGTGTGAAGCCCTATTCGATACCCCCCTCGGGTGATCAGCCTGGGATGACATTCAACGAAGGTGACCTTTTGGAGATCCCCATCTTCGGCATCCACAGGGACGAGGCACACTTCCCTGACCCGGACAAGTTCGATCCAGAGAGGTTCAGCGATGAGAACAAACATAAGATTAAAGCTTTCACGTTCATACCGTTTGGCCTCGGACCACGGTCGTGTATTGGTAAGCTGGAGTTAACTGAAAGAGAAGGAGGGTTTACCGTTTAAATGATGTGCATTCACTTTGTAATGGTTAACAACTATTTTAACTGCGGTATAAATACTTATTAATATTTAAGGAATCTCCTAGTGAGTAGCGCTCAGTAATTTATCATATATTCTTAAGATTGAAAAATAACACCCGGACATGGGAATCAAACCCGGGACCTTTGGCTTAGCACGCCAATGCTCTAACCACTGAGCTATCCAGGAATCCTCACTAAAAAGCCTAAATAATAGCGTTGGCTATTTGATTTTTAAATATGCAATCCCCTACAAGGACAATAATTGTACATGTGGCTGCAATAACCCAACTACAGAGTCGAAGGTGGCTGCGTTATCTGATAGCTTGTGATCTTAATAATATCACAAATTTGTAGCCGACAATTTCCGCACGTCCATCATAGACTCTGCCTTAAAATATGAGTGAAGAATGACCCTGAACATGGGACGATTCCTGGATAGCTCAGAGGTTACAGCATTGACGGGATAAGATCAGAGTTCCCGAGTTCAATTCCCGTGTCCAGATGTAATTTTTCAATTTTCAGAATATGATATCTAGTTGGAGTAATCCTCACTAAAAAGCATAAATAATAGCTTTGGTTTTTTGTTTCTTTCTTATCATATAATTATTAATACTTAAAATATTTGTATACTTGCCTACTGCCGAATATTTTTTTAATTGTTTCTAAACTCATAGATACACTCAGGTAGAATAAACATTTTATTTATGAAATCGTACAAGCTGTAGATAATCCTACACCTTAGCTCAATCGGCAACGTGTCTGTCTACTGAGCCAAGGCTCCGGGTTTGATTCTCGGCATGGCCAAAACATGTATCATTAATGAAATGTGGATCTACACTTTTATAGGGATGAGTTAAGTTAGATCATAAGTCATATAAAGTTACGACAGGCTCAGCAAGCCTAGTGGAAAATATATGGCTTGGATAAAAAAAACTAACCCAGGCTGGAAATAGTAATGTCTGTAAAAAAAATGTGTAGATAATAACAGCTTTGACAATATTTTATCAACTTAAAATAAATTGATTTTGTAAGAAAAATTAGACTTTGAAAATAAATAATATTTTAATTTATCTAATAACGTGAACATCGATTTGAGTGAGGTTGGGTGTCAGGTTAAGTGTTAAATGGCTAGCCTACATTCTGAAGGGAGTTAACTTTCGAGTTACTTAATGCTAATTAGTTATTTTATTTATTGTTATTTTAATATTGCATCTGAGTTGATCTAGTGTTTCAAACATATCTCTCAACCTTGTTCCAAAATAGCAACTATTTCAGCGTGTTGTTTTAACAAGTATCTCTGAGCTGTTCTCCGTTTACTCCTTGTTACAGGAAACCGTTTCGCCCTGATGGAAACCAAGGTGGCCTTGGTCTATCTGCTATCCAGGTTCAACTTCAAGGTCGTGGACAAGACACCGATACCAATCCGTTTGAGTGTTAAGGATCCCGTCCCTAAGCCTGAGGGTGGTTTTTGGTTGGGACTGGAGCTCAGAGACAAGAATAGCTCGGTACGACGGTGAATGGCTTTCATTTCAGCAAGTCTTAGTGATATCCAAAAAATATTGGTCTCAATACGTGCAAACTGATGAGCTGGTCGCCATTATTATAAATGACCTCTATACCTCAAAGAGAGATAATATTGTGATTGTCTCAAACTCATACCCGAGATTTTGATGAATGTCGACCTTTATGACCTCTTGAAACTGAAAAAATCTTGTAGCGATGCCGCCCGTCTGTATCACTGCCTGGATCCGAAACCATTTTACCAATCAGGCCAAAAATTGGTATTTAGAGTTTTCATACAGTTCTCCCGAGGATATTTCATAATTAAATATAACCTTAAATTTAAGGGTAGTTTGCTTAAGAAGAAAACCCTCCTCGGTGGCGTGGTTATCTAACGTACTGGTTTTGTGTTGACCTAGACTGCCAAAGATGGGGAGATCGAGGTTCGAATCTCGCTCGGGTGAGCTAGGTTTTTAACTAAATAGTTTCTCACTCTCCCTCCACGCAAATGCGGGTTCACTTCCTCTATATTCAACCTTCCCAATTTCTAACCCATTAGCGTAATTATCACTTAAGCGTATAACCCGAACGGGTATTAAGACGCGGTGCTAAGTATTATTACTTGGGTAAAAAAAGAGAGAAAGAAGTCGAGTTTATAGAAATTCACCAAAACTATTTTTATTACATGTTGTATCAAAGCATTTAACAATACTAATTGAATGGATATTTTCGTTTTTCCATTTAAATGACTTTAAGAAAAGGACATAGAAGGTAATTTACAAATTTGACCATATCTACGCAACTATTTGAGATACGAAATAACTTAACCGTGTAAAATCGTACTTCTGTTCAATTCAAATTAAAAGATAAATATTTGAAATATAGTTTTAAAAAGTCAATAGGTTTTGACCTATTAGCAAACATATCCAAATATGTATGGATCATTTTGAAATTTAAATTGATTGATAAGATATTTAGGGGACATAGTTGTTTCTCTTTTCTCGATGTTTCTGTAACCGTGAATAACAATTATATTTACTCTTTGGTTGAGTGTTTCTACAACAATCTTTATTATTTAGTTTCACAAATCTTACGAGATTTTAGTAAATACATAAATTATTTCAAATAACCTATTGTAAAATTGTAATGCTATTGAAATAAAAATCTGTAATTGAAATATTTTTGTATAAGCAAACATATATTATTTTATGCACCACTTTGAAAATGAAATTGATCATTATGTCTTTTTATCAATGTTTCTGTAACATTGTATATTATTTAAAGTATGTTCTTTGGTAAAGTGTTTCTGCTACAATATTTATTATTTGCTTACCAACTCGTATGAGTTTTTAGTAAATGTATCTATTTTAAGATAAGAGAGAACGTCTTTGTGGTGCACAATACCATTTATTTATTTTAAGTTTTTAGAATCATTCAATCCCGTTAACCAGAAACTATGAAAATACATAGAAAAAAGGTCATAGAAAATTAGTTTAGGGTCATAGAAAATTAATTTAGAAGTAGTTTTAAGTAAGGTATGTGTAAGTAAAATGAATTAAAGAGGTATATTAAAGATGTTTCATATATATATATTAAAGATGTTTCATATATATATTAAAGGTGTATATATAACGTATATATATATATATACGTTTATAGAGGGAAATAAAGAGAGTAACGCTTATTCGAATACATAAGAATAAATAACTATAGTTTAAATACATTATATATTATATTATCTATATTTATAACGCTGAAAGTGTAGTCTGTACGGGTGACCTGGCGGTCTAGGGGTAAGATGTCGGACTTCTGTACTGGGATTCGGGGTTCAATCCTCGGTCCTGGCACAGATTTATCTGATTACCAAACCCTTCCTTCACCTCTGACAAGACATCTTGTGAATGCGGGGAATGCCAATCCTCCACCGTGGTTCGGATTCTACGTTACTCTGTAGGTCCTCCATTGCATCTCATCACCCTACCATTACACATTAGCGTAAGAGCGTATAACCTGAACGGGTAGTAAGACACGGTGCTAATAATAATAGTAATAATAATAATAATAATAATAATAAAGTCTGTACGGAAACGAGAACCCACTTTTAGATGAGCTGGTAAACTGAAATTTTGCATTAAGTTAGAGGGATTTGCTGTATTTCCCAATGTAAACAGAAACATTTAAAAAGGGTAAATTTCATAATGAGGCTCGGGAAATTATGGAGACATATTATTAGAAAAACACTTTTTAAATGATTTAGAAAATTAAAATACAGTAGCAGGTAAATGAATCATTACAAATAATTATAAAAATTTGAAAATTTATTTTTTCAAATTAAATTTGTGGTCATGCATAGGGGAGAGGGGGGATAAACATAAGACATACAAAGTTGGAAAGCATGTAGAAGGACATCTTCAAATAATCAAATAAAAGTAGAAATTTCTAATAGGATTTTTAAGAATTGACTGGGGAGGAGGTTTGAGGTCAAAATTTCTAAACTAATACAAATAACTACTTCTTTGGATGGTAAAAAACTGAAATTTGACCAAAGGGGTTTAGAGACTATTCTAAATATGCATGAAGGTCTGAACATTTACATTTAAAAATGGAACTCTAGAAGATAAAGGGGTAAGGGGAAACATATAATTAGAAAAAAAGTTTAGGAAAGGTAGAAAATTAAATTTTTCAGGATGCAATACAAGGTTATTTTATTAAATAGTGTATAACATTAAATGTAATCCAAGTATTAAAATTAAAGTATAAAATACAAACCATTTAAACACAAAAAGCTGTCCCCTGGTTGGAAGTGAAAACGGATTCAATATAATTTATCTCCAGTAACAGGACTTAGTGAACACATTTGTCCTTATAATGGTCTAAATGTCACTGGGTGTAGCTAAATCCCCCACTTCCATCTTCCCTCTTCATTCCCCCCCCCTAATATTTTCTTCCTTACAGAATTAAATCCAGTCTAAGAGAGGCTCAGGGGATAAAGATACACATTCCTCATGAAGTCATCCTCTGGTTCATAAATGAAGCAGTAGTTTGAGTACGGCTTCAAATAAAAAGGTGGTTTATTAATTCTTCAAATAAAAATTCAATTACTATAGAAAATTGTATTTTCCTATTCCTTTATTAAAGTGTTAGCCAACAGTCAAGACCTATAACAGGCTAGCTCTGAAGATAGATAATAACATATTATGGTTTGCAAATTAAAAATAATAGATATATCATCTCTGTGTACAGGCAGTTCCAATAAACAAATTATTTTATGACAAACATAGTAAGAAGGTAAGGAAGAAAAATAATTGATTAAGTAATGATCATTTTCAGTAATAACTATTATTTCTAGGGAGTTTCTGATAGAAAATACTATAGGATTTTTAGAAGTGCGAGAAGGCAAAATAGTAGCCACATTTTTTAGGGGAGATTGGCAAGAAATTTTGGTAAAAGGTCATCCAAAAGAGTCTTTGTAGTCTTTGTAAGAAGTGAGTTTGGAGTCCTAAAGGGATTTGAATTCTATCATAATAATGGTAAAAACTGTCAAAAAAGAATTTATCATATCAAGAAGAGACAAATTTGCGACGAACACTTTCCAAGCTGAGAAAGTGAGTTAAGGTGATGGAATTTCACACCACACTAGCATATTCTTGTTTGAATATGACCAAAGCAAAATACAAACTTATAATATGGTCACTTTTAAAGATTGGTGAAGTAATATACTTAACAAGGCCGAGTAATTTAAGATAGGGGGAAAGTTATATGATATGCATGAACGTGAACGTAGAGATTATGGTCTAATATAACACATAGGTCATTAATATAAAGACATCGTTCAATAGTATCAATATAAAACTTAGAAGTTAAAAAAATAGGCATGGTATTCCTGATGAAAGATATAAATTTAGTTCTGGATTTAATAATTGATATTCCATTTTCAATAGACCATCATAATATTCCATTTGAGTTTATTTGCAAATCCAAACAATCAGCAACAAGTGGATTGATGTTTCGAATAGTTTGAGATCATCGACAACCAGTAAAAAGTCTGAAGAGTGTATGAACTTACCAATGTCATCAATACACACATTAAAAGGAAGAGGACCTATATTCGATCCTTGAGGTATATCACAAGGGCTGTAAAAAAAGGTTGGAGGGGCTAGAATCAATTTTGATGGTAAAATATATTTTTTGCAAGTAGCTCCGAAACCAAGGCTAAAATTACTAAGTTTTGGGACACAAATACTGTGTTGACAGATATCAAAAGCTTTACTTTGATCAAAATAAATTGAAACAATTCCAGCTTGAGTAAAAACCTGAAGGATAGCGAAAGTATCTAGTAGATTAATAGACGTATAGTTACAAATGTTTGTTTAAGCACCTTTTTTTACACAAGGGAACGATTATTGATTTTTTTCTATGCTTCAGGGAACTTTTCACTTGACGAACAAAGATTTAAAATAAATTCTAACAATGGATTGAAGATATGATCACAATCTTTAAGGATTCAGCCTGGGATTCCATTCACCCCAGCACACCTGGATGAACTTTAGTCTTTAATAGCAAGAGATACAACCGAGGAAGTAGTGTGGTTAGGATAAATGGCCACATTGGTTTCAATAATAGAACACAGAATAACTGGTAAAACGGAGTCATAGACTGATCTGAAATATTTTCCAAATTCATTAGCTATTAATAATGTTCCCATTAATTTTGAGATCAGATAGGGAGCTTCTGCTTACACGATTATTCTTAATATATTTTCAAAAATACTTGGGTTTGCTCTTGAGGCTGGATTCTATTAATTTCATCCAGATGGCTATATAAATAGGTAAAGTTACTTTAACTAATTTACGATATTGCGAAAGAAATTAATAGACAATTCTGTTATTCGTTTTTCTATACTTAAAAAAAACTTTCTTTCTTATAAAATATGTACGTGTGGATGAAAACCAGTTGGGAAATCTATCGTTGTTTTGGGAACATGAATAATAATTATTCTTTCTCAGTAGCTATATTTACATCAACAACTAAGAAAACAAATGTCCAGTTGGTGGTTGCCAGAGCGTTGGATAGATTATAGTAATCAACACAAGAGTAATCTAGATAAGTTGTGGAAATATTACTTTTATGAAAATGATATGATGTACTGTATATCCACTTCTGTAGTAACAATATTGATAATAGTGATTGCTTTCTTAAAAACAATAATCATACAAAATAAAAAACAGTTATAGCAAACGAACTTAACACAGAAACATAAAAATAAAATTAAACACCAAATTTCATCAGTAATCACAAAAATACATCAGTATTGTTTACAAAGTAGTCATATCTCATTATAACAAGTTTAAAAAGTGGTTATATATTGTAAGAACCAAAATATTATATTTATATAGTTTGTTAAATATTATAAAATATTACATATCATATTTGGCTGGAATTTAGAATCTAATAATTGACACTTTTTGTTTAAAGTCAAAAACTATTATATGATTTAAATAATAATATAAGCTCAAAGCCATAAGTTTATTATTTGGTGATACAGCTAAATTTAAAAGGTCGTTAATATCCATAAAATAACCATTTTCATATGGTTTGTGTATGTGTTGTTTTACTTGAATTACAATGATAACATTTTGTATACATATGATTTTACTTCAGACAAACCGCAGGATATCAATAAACACGTTTCTATACTAAGAAATAAATTAATAAAAGCTACAATTTCATTAAACCACCACTGTATTTTAAATCGTACACATCAAAACAAATTTACGACTAAATCACTAACAAGTCTTCATGTCCATTTTTGTGTATCTGCTTTAGATTTATGTAATGGTTTTCACTTGAAATGAAACAAGCGCTTAAAAATATATCATCGTATTTATAACATATTTCTCAAATTAAAAAGTTGAGTTTCTGCAGATCCTTGTCCTTGTAATCCATTTGCACCTTTGTTAAAGTTTGTCTAATGTAGCCCCCATCGGTAGCAGGAAGTTAAAGCGTGGCATCCTTCCAAATGTAAAGTTAAAATTATATTCATAAGTCTCTTCACCGAAATCACCGGGTAACGTAAAGCTTGTAAACATAAGGCATACTGCAAGAAAAATTCGTCATGCAGAATATGAACAATGTGCTCATGAAGGCATAGAAGGAGGAACTCCCTGTGGAGTAAAATGTTGACGGGAATTATATTGACAAGAGGAGGAAGATAGATTAGTCAATAGCTCAACTTTATTAACTGCTCTAGTGAGTGAGGTGTTGACTAGAACAAATCTCACAAGAGGATAAAGATAGATTAGTCAATAGCTCACAACTTTACTAACTGTCTTAGTGAATAAACCTCTGTAAGGCCCCCATAATATTTTGAGAAAATTATGGTGAAAGCCCTATCTCTAATAAAAAAAAATTAACTCCCCTAAATCTAATGTTCTTCCTTATAACATTGAATATTTAAACAAAATATTTAATTCAAAATTTTCTTTAGACTCCAGCCATTTAGAATTATTCCTAATTTTTTTAATATTTTGTGATCAAATTTTCCTTTTAATTTGATGAATAAATTGTTAAAATGTATTAAGTGAAATGAGCTTAAGGATGCAATGGCTTTCTTAAATCAGAAAAAAATATGATTGTTTCAAAGCGATTTATTTATTTTCCAGAGAAAAATGAAAGTTAACATATTTAGTAACATTTTAACAGGTTTCAATTGATTATTTTTACTAGTTAAACTCATAATCTTTAAATTGAAAAATGACACCTAGTCACGGTAATTTAACCCGGAATTATTTACTTAGTACGCCAATTCTCGGTGGTAAGAGCATTGGCGTACTAAGCCAAAGGTCACAAGTTCGATTCCCATGCTCAGGTGTCATTTTCCAACTGTTTAAATTAACTGATGTAACAAATCAATTTTGGGACATGACATCTTTCCCGTGGTTATTTTAATAAACTTCTTGTAAATTTTTGTGTATATATTATTCAAATATGAGCTTGGAAAATTTTATACAAAAAAACACGGCATCTGAACGCCCTACGAATATAAGAGGACATGGAAGTATATAAATAAACATCGGGAGGTAATATATATACTAGAAAGTATGGGTTAGTTAATACTTTCAATTCTCGTTGAGATGAACAATATTTACAAACAGTGTTGTATAAAGGCCATTGTCTTTTTTTATGTTCAAGCTGTTGCCCGTAGTAGCAATCAGGAGAACTAGCGTGTGAGTGAGAAGATATGGACCAACAAGGGAGAGGGAATCTTTTTGATATTTAAACAAAAGAAGCTTAGAATTTCTTGGTCTGTCAATTTAAAAAGAAAATTAATGAAAATCGATTATATTATATTTTAAGACTATTTTCGCTTTTCCATTATTATTTCTCACCTCTACATTTGAGTACCATCAGTTTAAATCTACAGTTTCGTGAGATTTTTTTTAAACTTGAGTTCACCTATGTATGTAACGTGTTTGAATTGTCCCCGGGGGAAGTGAGCTGGTCCAATTCTAATTTTGATTGATGTTCTCTTTATCTTAGCGTCGTTTCAGAGATCTTATAAATCCATAGTTGTGAATTATAGCACAAGAATAATATTACTAATATAGAATTAAAGTTGAAAGTTAATGTGTCAACAATTACTCCTAGATTCTAACTAGAATTGTGAATATTTGTTAGGGGAGTTCTTAAATATTAATAGTATTATTAATATATTAATTTTTCTATAATTTCCAACAAGATTTTCTTAACAGAAGATCAATTCAATGGATGAGATGTTTATATTTTTATCTAATATATCCCTTCCCCATTTCAAGCCTTCCAAGAACATCCTTTACATTAAAACTCCAAATGATTCTACAAAATATGAACTGCCAGATTCAATGATATTTCCTCTACATATTGATATTAACGAGTCTATATTTTTATTTACTTTATTTACCTATTGTCATAATTGTCATTGTCATAATTTCAGCCATTGTTAAAATCATATTATTTTGTTCTTAGATTATCAAGAATATAGTTTTACAATCTTAATTATTTAATTTAAATAATTAAGAGCATAATAATTGTGATTTATTTGAAAACCAAATTTATTTTTATTTATTTGAATTTAATAGTTTTTTTCAAATAAGTTTCTATTAACCTTTATAAGTGAACATTGTTCCTAGATTTAAAATTTAATATATAAAATTGGACATATATTTATATTTTTACAATTCAAGTATATTTATGTTACCTTAGAACTAGTAATCCAAGATTCACAGGTTTAACCTAAGATTACATAAATGAGCCAAAAAATAATATAAAATCTTATTTTTATTTAGTTCATATTCATCCTCATACTTTTACCGCATTAATATTGAAGTGTTTATTTAGGTGTATTCTATATGTTTCTCTAAGTATTGTTGCTACTAGTGTAAGTCATAATATGTCAAGTTGCTATGACAACCAGGTAAGCTCGATGAGGTTGTTCTTAACATACAATATCCAATATTCCGGAGATTGTAAGAGTTTCGTGCATCTGGCCAATAAGTTAGTTTTACCCCCACCCCCGACTCCCCCGTTCCTTTCTTTTTCATAAGTCGATCTAATATCACTTTATATTTATTTAGAAAATGTTAGCGTTTGTATAATAGTAGCTTAGTACTGCGTGTAGACTATTTTTAAATTACAATATGGTTCAGAATATGAAAGGAAATCGGACGAAGTGAGTGGGACATGTTAGGATGGGGTCCGAACATAGATCAAGAGCATTATTGGAAGGAATACCAGATGGCAGGAGACCTCTGGGTCGACCAAAAACCAGACGAATTAAGGGAATATATAAAGGACATGGAGTGGAAGAGAACACTTGGAAGGAGTTGGCGCAGGACAAGATAGGTTGGAGGCAGCTGGTGTATGATCTAAAGGGTCCTTAATCTCCGGATGATTGATGACTTTTCGTTTGTTCTTGAATGCTCCTTAAAATGTTAGTACTTATTTGGTTCTGGAGTGCTTCAAAAAATGCAGGATCTATATGTTTCATCGTTAAAAGTGGTTTCACGTTGGCAGTCTTAAAATTAATATATTTTCACCTACTTCAACTTTCCAAAATCTATAATCTATCAATTTTATCATATAGCTACCTATTTTGTTTAGTTTGTTCTAGATTGTCTAGCGTCATATATTTTAGTTTGTTCGTTCTTGGTTGTCATACTAACGTTAAGAGGCCGGTCAACACTTGTTTACATGGTAAAACTAAATAAAAGATTGTGACAAAACCGTTCTATGGATTTGAAATCGGCTTTCACCAATGAAAAGGTATTTATATTATCTAGAAAGACGACTCTGTTAAACATTTACTAATCATACTAATTAAATTATACGATGAAAACAATCACATNAAAAAAATAAAAAACTCCTAGTCTAATTTTTTCCCTAATACTGATGTTTATTATGTTGTGGTGTTTTGTTGTTGTCTGTTGATAATTTCCTTTTTTAATATTCCTTCAAAAATATATTGGAACATTTCGATCTTACAAGCGTTAATTAGTGAAACTAATCATTTGGATAATTTTAATTTAATGTTTTTAAGTTTATCAGGTTGATTAGTTTTTACTATATTCTAATGTTATTCACCCCAGCTAGTTTAACTAAACCATTAATATATTAAATGCAATGCGTATTTTATAGTAAAAATTGGTGGCTGCTTCGCTCGTCTCGTTTTCTACAAGTAGCGTGAGTCGAATTTCTTCCCTAATCCACACAGGAGATTACAACTACTGAGTATATCAACCAATAACAACGGTGTACGGATAGTAGATAGTTGTTAACGTTACCTTGGTATTGTACATTTCTATCCAGTTCTGAAGAAACATTCATTTCACCAAAGTAAACCAGTCACCGGTATGTTTGAAGGAGAATTATATCACGGCGACCATCAATACAACAAAAGAAGGCTGCTAGACGATACAAGTGTGTCAGATTTTAGTATTTACTTTACAAGTATCGAGCTGGCAAAAGAGAACGGTAGAGTTGTGGCGAGTTTAAACCAAGCGGATTTTATATAATGGGGCTTCTTATTAAATGTAACTGTTATATGAGGTATTTTACTATAATTTAAAACATGAACTTTAGGCAAATAATTTATTAAAATAATCTCATCTGTCGTCATTTCGCCGGAGGCAAATTAGTTTATGAATTGAATCTTGACTTCTAGATCAAAGAGCAAGGAGTAAAAAACAAAAGATGGAAAGGTAGTGGTTGTTGTTGAATTTTAAATGGGCTAATTTTTTCTGTGTCTGGGAAACCAGACAATTTTAAAATAATGCTCTTGTTTTCAACACCCGATGGGATGTGGAATACCACAAAAGTTCTTCGGGAGTTTCCACCTCAACGAGAAGGATGTTTAATCTGTCAACACTAATTTATAAGCCCTCCCTAAATATTTAAAGTGAAGTGCATATATTCCCACTTCACTTTAAATATTGAGGGCTTATAAATTAGTGTTGACAGATTAAACATCCTTCTCGTTGAAATGGAAACTCCCGAATAGCTTTTGTGGTATTCCACATCCCATCGGGTGTTGAAAACAAGAGCATTATTTTAAAATTGGCTGATTTCTCAGACACAGAACAATTTAGCCTATTTACAATTCAACAACAACTATTACTTTTCCATCTTTTGTTTTTTCCTCCTTGCTCTTTGGTCTAGTAATTTTCAATCAGATCTGAAAATGGGTGAAATTAATACTTAATCATTGCAAACATCCACGTTTCTTTTCCATTCCCAATTTCACCACCTACAGGTATTTAAAAACAAATATTGAACTCAGGACTTCAAATTTAATTTAATTTTATGGGCACCGGATAATGGACGATTACAAAAATATTTATTTTCATTAACTTACAAAAATAAATATATCGTTATACTTGGAAAATATATGGAGTACAAAAAAGGAAAATTCATTAATTCAAATTTATTTCCTAAATATTCATCTTATGATTTTCTATCACTAATATTTTGAACTTTTGCTTAACATAATACTAAGGAACAATACATTTATTTAATTTTAATAGAATTTTAATTCAATTATAAAATCAAATAAAATGTTATATTATTAAATGAATATAATAACATTATCAGATATATAGTTATTTTAATGTCACCATTGTTTATAATAAGTATACGATTTATCCTGTGTCTAGGTAGGAAAGAACATGACATGTCATTTTACATAATTTTAATATAATTATTTAAAACACAATTTTATGTATTTATTCACAAAGTAGTGTACTGTATATGGTAAAAACATTGTTCCACATTGTTTTGTTCCCAACTGTAGCGCTTATTGGAAATAAGCTACAAAAGTGCACGAATAAAAAAGCAAGACTGGACACTATTAGAAGTAAAGCAAGTAATTTCATTCAGCTGTTTCAACTCACTAATGTTCTCCCCGCACAAAAAACAACAACATGCCACTATAAATTCTACCAACCAACTAAAAGAGTAAATATCGTGCAAGACTGAACAGTGCATTATCACGAGGCGTGTTGGGAAGAATGTGGTGCGCAGGTGCAAGGATGTGATGTTGTGTTGAAACATGTGGCCTAGAACAATATACCAGCTCCTCGGATATTCCACCGTCGTCTATTTATCCCCTCCCTCTCTTCATTTGTTTTGTATTTGCCGTTGTTCTGTTTACCCCCCTTCCCCCTTTCAGAGCTGGAATAAGCGTATATAATTGTGTAGTCCAAAATGTACGGACACTCTTGTCAGGATCTTATTCTCGGACGCACGTAGGTGTCCAGGATGGTTTTAGAAGGTACAAAATTCCTTTTCGGCTAATGTATATGGAAATTCTGTTTGGCAAATTAATATTTAAATTTCATAAAACTATACAACTTGAAAGATATTTCTGTAGGGATACTTTAATCTTTAGGATATATTGTGGTAAATAATGTTTATCTTATATTTAGTTTTCTTCGACATGAAGCCCCATCAGGGTTCGCGTGATGTCAAAATTGTCTATTTACAAGTCACAGTTTAGAAAGATTAGAAACTTATAGCCCATACGGCATGAGAAGTTTACCTTGTTGGGAGAGAAATGTTAGTTAACTATGGCCTGCACGGCAGGAAAATCTTGTACGGTTGTCAAATAAATATTAGTAACTTGTTGCCTATCTGGTATGAAAGTTTACATTGTTGTAAAAGAAATATTAGTAACTTGTTGCCAATCTGGTATGAAGGTTTACATTGTTGTTAAAGGAATATTAGTAACGTATAGGTTTTACATTGTTGTGAAGGAAATGGCAGTAACCCATAGCCTACGTGGCAGGAAACTCGTGTATTGTCACGATAAAGAAATAGTATTAAGGTATAGCCTATCTGGTGTGGATGTTTAGTATTGCCATAAAAGTAATTGTAATAACTTATAGCCCATCTGGCATGAAAAGATTACATTATTGTCAAAGGAATATTAGTAACGTATAGGTTTTGCATCGTTGTGAAGGAAATGTCAGTAACCTATAGCCTGCGTGGCAGGAAACTCTTGTATTATCACGATAGAGAAATAGTAGTAACCTATAGTCTTTCTAGCGTGGAAGTTTTTTTAAAGGAATGTTAGTAATCTATAGCCTGCATGGCAGGAAAATAGTGTATTGTCATGAGAAAGAGACATACGGTCATACGGCATGAAAGTTTTATATTGTCATGGAGGAAATATGAGTAACGTACTGATTTTGATTATAGCCTTTGCTACTTGTTAGGAGTAACCTTTTATAATATTCCATTACATTGAATGTTAACCAATATTAGGGTTACTGGCGGTGCCCACAACTATTGTTTTTGTCGTAAGATTCATAATACATATATATACATATATTTATACCAAACTTTTACTATTGTTAATTATTTATTCAATTTCAATAAAATAAAATGTTATTTTCTGACATATTTCTTTGTATCGAACTATTTATATGTCATATTCTTCACTGTTTCCCATATTATATATTCATATCTATATTACTAAATAGTTGAAGTGTGAGTTCAGAGAAACAGAAAGTGAATAGACCTGAGTACGGCCTATTTGCTTTTGTTATTATCCTATCGGCTTCTCTGCAATTATTGTTCTCTTTTTTATTTTTTGTTTTGTTGTGCACCAGCCTTATTCTTTGGGAAGACTAAGGGCGGTGTTACATAACCTATGAATTGTTCTCCTTGTGCTATTCTCCACAGTTTAGTTTACATCATCCCGAAGTATTCTGAGAGTAGGACACAGGTAAGGAAGGGGTATTTTGAGAGTCTATTTCTATCATTTGTTTTAAGGGTATCTAACTTGATTTCAGGGGTATCATTTCTAAGGGTTTTACTTGGTTTACTTCTTATCGACTGACTAACCGGGCAACTATCAATAAACGTTGGGTATTTTGTATGGAGTCTGCCTCCCATGGTGTATAGTGCATGGTGTTTGATAGTTCCTTGCAATGATGGCTAGAGGGAGATATTTTTGAGGGATTGTTTATTTTTGGGGTATTTGTAGGCCTATATTTATTTATGTGTTAAGTAATTTTTTGTTTAGGTGTAATATTTAAGTAACTTTTTTGTACACGTGTAATATTTAAAAGGGATTAACTGTTCTTTCCCTTCAAAAACTGCCAGATATGGGTAGGTATATAGTTCACGGATATTAGAGGGTTGGTAGACCCTTATTTATATTGAGTGTCAATAGCTTCTAAATAAAGCATCCGTTACTCAACCCAAAATGGTGATTCTGATAAGTTTGTAGACAAGAATAGCTGGAATAACTTTTTAACAAAATTACTCACAAAAGGCTTCATTCAGAACTGCATCAAGATTATCATACAATTTCGTGCCTCAAATTGTTCATAGACTGTTAAGTATGCCAGATGATTAAATTACCTTCTCTGAGTGCATCTTTTAATAAATTTAAAGTTTTATTCTTCATATTGTATTATTATGCGTAAGGATTAACAGGAGAGAAACCTTTTGATGTCAATCTATAAATCTTATTTTTATTTTATAGTGTGGTTTGCTTGAAAATATAAATCGATTAAAAGTAAGTTTAGTTGATTCCATTAAATTGACAAATATTTACCACGTAAAAGGATTATATTAAACTATAAAAACATACTATTTAAGTCATGGGGCATGGCAACTAATTTATTGCCTACATAATTTAAACATGTCCCAAAAATGGCATAAGTTGTATTTTATTTTAAGTATACTTGATATATGGGTAATTTCATTTAATAAGACACACTATATAGTTTCTTTGGGACTAGTTATATAAATCATAACACCTTTATAAATTATTCACAATATTTTTTTAAATCAATTTATCCATTATTATAAAATGAATAAATCATGGAATAATTTTTTTTTGTGCATAAAACATGGGTTTTAAAAATTGGTTCCAACTTAAAGATGACCTCTTCTAACTAATCAACTTGGTACTAATGCAAACAGTGGTGCCCGCAGACACATTTTCACGGAGGGGCAAAATATATTCACACACATACACTCACACGTGTGCCTGTAAAAACTTATGTGGGTATTGTCACTATGGCACTGTACAGATATTAAACTATGCTCTAACCTGAAAGAGACCAGTAAACTTGAATAAATTAAGTAAATTAATGATAATTTTTTTTATCATATTCACAAGCCTATAAATATAAATTATTGTTTGTGAAAGAACAAATGCCGTACAGATGAAAATCGTGTGTAGTAACCCACAATAAAAGCGATATATATATGAAAAGGATGTTTCCGTTTGAAAGAGATGATAGAGTTAAGTTTTGCCTAACCCCCATGCAAAACACACATTATGACTTGTGAATTGATCAAAACAGACCAAACTAAACGTTTTGCGGGGAAAACAATAACAAAAGTTTTCAAACATAAAAATGTCATTTTATGAAATCGGAGGCTATTGTAAACTTGGTCCTCTCACTTTAACCCTTGGGGGAGCCTATACATAAATAACGAACGAGATTTTTCGATGAAAGTGGGCCTCTAATCAGTAAACAAAGAGTCACAAGTTCATTACACATTTGTATAATAACAAACGTGGAACAAAAGGAATGTTTTATGCAATAATCCCGAACAAACAAAGAACAAATAATTGTTCTAACCATTAAAACATGGATGTTTGAATTGAGTGAGGGGGGCGGGGGGTTCTACCATGAAGTTGTCACCTCACGAATAAACAAAGTCATAAGTTCACTTCACGTTTGTGCAAGAAAAAATGTGGATCAAATGAAACTTTGTGAAGAAATATTCGGATTGAAATCTTAAAAACAGAATTTTAAAAATTGTGTGGTTGGGAGGAGCGGAGGAAAAAACTTCACGGATGTCCATTTACCACTCTTTTCTAAATGCTAGCTTAGTAGCAAACTAAATCCTGGTATACTCTTACTCAACTAAATTAACCTTGCACTTGTGTCTGAAAAACCATGGTTATGTGTTTTAAGACGTCAGGATGGCATTGGGCCGGATTGTCAACGATAAGAGGTGAAGTGTCTTCTCCATACTAATAAGAGTGCGATTTATCTTTGGTAACCTCCTCATTACTTCCTCCTAAATTAAACCATCAATGACCTTTTGTTAAGGTGTAAGGAAGTGTAAGTTACTGTTTTAATAGTAAACTTTTTTTTGGAGAAATTAAATAAAATATTATTATTATTTAGCACCGCGTCTTACTACCCGTTCGGGTTATACGCTTTAAGTACTAATTACGCAAATAGATTAGGAATTGGGAAGGTTTAATTAGAGGAAGTGAACCCGCATTTGCGTGGAGGGAGAGTGGAAAACCATTTAGGAAAAACCACCCCAGCTCACCCGACCGAGATTCAAACCTTGATCTCCCCGTCCTCAGCAGTCGAGCTCAATACGACTAGCGAGTTAGCCAAATACGCCACCGAGGCGGGTAAATAAAATATTTCTTCTGCTTATTCTGCTTAATTTAATTTTATACAAAATGTAATATGCCCAGCTATTTTATATTTTTTGTGGCCATGTTGTGTTTTAACAGAAATATTTTAAGTGAAGAGAAAATATCTAGTATAAATTCCACGATACCCATGACAAATATAAAATAACTGTTAGAATTTCTCTTTGTAGAAATTTAAACTAAATGTATCTATTTTTGGTATAAAAAAAGTTTATAGCTAGAGAACTATTTACTTTGACTACATTTCCCTTCCATCCCACCTTAAATGTACAACTAACTAAAGGACATTGTGGTTCAGTAGATGACCACGGCTCTACGTCATGTGGAGCCAGGAGACCAGTAGATGTCAATATGAATTGAATAAAGATGTGTGAGTTTTTATAGTTTGGCATGGAGAATTTTATACATAGAACTCACATCAAATCAAAAAACTATTTTCAATACACAAATCTCAACACACATCAATCATCGCCTTTGGTCGAACTGAGGAGAACCTTCAACGACTTTAGTTGGATTTGTTAGCAAACACCTTTAATTATTTTAGTTATCCAACACCTTTAGATGCCTTGTTAGCTAACACTTCTGATTCATAAGGATTATATATATCCTTCTTAAAATAGTAACGATATAAATAAGAGAAATAATCAAAGAATTTTAGCAAGAAATAATTATAAGCTACTTTATATATTAATGTCACAATATCACATAAACTACTTTAGAAAATTATAAAACACTCCAGACACGGACCAAAAGTATTTTTTAGAGGTCCTTGTTGAATAAGGAACTAGGTGCATTAGAAATCCATCAGTATATTAGCCCTATTTGAATAAAGTGTATATTGGTAGATTAAAACGAATATAAATAATTCATAAGGAGAAGTATTGTAGCATTTATATTTATTTCATGGTGAGTTTGAGAAGAAACTTTTATTTAAAGTGTCTGATAAATATGTAAATACATTTCACAATGCGTAACTTATAGCTCGAGCATATAAAATGAGCCAGTATCAAGCCACATTAGCAGTAAATGGAGGTTGACTGATGGTCAAGGCTTTTCACATTTAATAATCGAGTCATATTCGAGTATCTATGCGACTCTCAGAATATTCCCATTATGAGTGAAGTATAACACTGGGCATGAAACCTCTCTTGGTCAGCTCAGTGGTAAAAGCACTTGTGTACTATACCATCCAAAATTGCGCTTGTCATTAACAGGTCTAGTCGAATATAAAAGACACATCTTTTGACTTTTCCAAAAAAATAGTTTAAATATTAGTGTTAACAAGTATATGCATAAAATAAATACATACATACACATACATACATACATTACGTAGCATAGCATACATAACATAACATAGCATAACATAGTATAACATAGTATAACATAGTATAACATAAACATACATACATACACACACATGCATACACACATAACATAACATTACATACATACATACCTAATCACGCCGTTCCCTTACGGGGTAGGCAAGAAACTGTGTCTATATTTAAAAGATACTTTCGTACTCAATCTATGCTCACCACACTTCCATATCCTTGTATACTCCCTTCACTTCAAAAACATCCATAAACCATGCCACATATTCTCTTTCATTCTCAAAATTTATTTAACTTTTTTACACATTCTTTAAAGAAATTTAGCCATTTCTTACATGGACTACCTCTTCCTTTTGATCTACACACTCAACCTTTATATATTTGCTTCGTCACTCGATCAACAATCACCCTATCAACATGCCCAAACCAAAGTAAGATGCTTCTTTCCCATTGACCTATTGGATTCCCTATCTAACCGCACTCCTTCAGAACCCATTCATCACTGACTATGTCCATACGAGCTTTTCTACATACATTTCTTGTATAGCTCATTCTAGCTGCAATAATCTTGTTCTTGTGTTTCTTTTGACAAACCCATGCTTTACATCCATAAAACAATGTTGGCATCAACACACTTTTATATATTGCCGTCTTTGCCTCTTTCGATATTACTTCATTCTTTACAATAGTCCACATACATCCAACTACTTTCTGAGATGGATGGTCTGTCGATTTCACAATAAATCCTTCAATTTTTACATAACAGTCTACCCAGATGCACAAAATAATTCAAATGTTCTAACAATTCTACAATTATACTAAGCTGACATTCATTTCATGATCCGTCCTTATCAAAACTATCATTTCAGTTTTGGAGACATTCATACGAATATATATTCTGCCTGTCGCCATATGTAAACGATTTAATGTATTCTGCAAGTCACTTTCATTATCAGCCATTAATACGGCATCATCTGCATAGCATAGCCTATAACAGCACATTAACATTGTCAACTAATGGTTGGCCAATTAAATGTACTATTATGTGATATCTTCTTTTAGTGGATTAATTTTTGAAATAAATAAAAATAACAGGTTAGTTGGAAACACTTTAAAATATCTTTAGATCGAGATTGATCCCTAAACTATCATGTCTAGTTTTTATCTTTTGTATATTATTAATCGATTTCCTTAATTATATTACAGATTATAGTTTTCTGGATAGTAATTGAACCTAAAGCTTATTTCCCTTAATTTTGTAAACTATGTTTAGGATAATCATAGTTCGTGTTGGATATTATATTTGCTTTGTATCTATCTTAGTTTATCGTTTCTGTGCACAATTAAGTAAGTTTATATGAGTAATTATACTGTAAATGAGAAAAATAAATATATTTCCTTTTAAGTTCGATTTTTTTACTTTTTTATTAAGATAAAAAAAGAACGCTGCATTAACCTACTAAGTCCTCTATTGATAGTTGCAATAATGAGAATATTAGCAAACATTCACTAACTAATCTAACAGATAATAGGATCTTAAAGCTTTATCTAACATTATCGTTTGAAAAATAATATATTTTTTAAGCTTGGAGAACTAACTTATCAGTATTTTTAGGGCAAATGATATATTCAATTCCAAACATATAATTATATCTCAAACAATATAGTTGCTATTTGTATTTTGATAGTATCCTTTAGCCCAAATAATTTAATGCCTATAGCGTAAGTTGAATTTTGTCTTATTCGAGACGTCCCAGGCAACACTAAATTATAAATCGTGAAAGCACTACTAATTTAACTTTGTATTTGTAAAATCATCTAGATAAAAATCATTCTTCTAAACATTAAGAGGTCAAAGGGACCTATCACAATTCTAGGAGATCCTGATTCGATTCAGGATGATCTTTATCAGTGAAATAAGGCGTCAACCATTATTATTATTATTATTATTATTATTATTATTATTATTATTATTATTATAAGCAATGCGTCTTACTACCCGTTCGGCTTATACGCACTTACGCTCATATGTAATGGTAGGGTGATGAAATGGAGGACCTACAGTTTAACGTGGGATCCGAACCACGGTGGTGGCCTGGCATTCCGCACATTCACAAATTGTACACGTCTTGTCAGAGGTGAAGGGTTTAGCAATCAGATAAATCTGTGCCGGGGGCCGAGGAAAAGAAAATACTACTGTGGGGAAAGCTTATTATATTAATTTAAACTTGCTTTTGAAAGCATATAGTACAAATTAATCATTAGGTCCAAAAATTTGGACATTTAAAATAAACAGTAATAAATGTATAATTTGAAAATATTAAACAGGATAGCAGTAAATGCTCCGTCCCGTGCCTTCAAGGGAACACAGCTTCAATATTAATCATTTCTGGAAACAGTTGTCAGCCATTAAACTAGTCCTTCTGACGCCCTAGATGTCACTCCGCCCCCCTCCCCCTCCTACCTCCACGCAGAGCCTCCACCATCATAAGAGAGATGCAGGAAGAGAAACCACTATATTCCACTCGAGGTCATGCTGCGGTAGAGCGGGACGTACCAACTTGAATTCAGCCGCAAAGATACCCGCATCGCTGGGCAAGCCTCATCAGGTCTGGTTTGCTGGCGATGGTGCTTTGAGGCTATTCCTACAAGGTTTTACATTCTGCCCCTATGCAACTGCAGCCACATTTCCTATTAAATCCTACCTTCTTCATTACCTATCCCATCAGTTGTATATACGAATGGACTTGACTTAGTGCATAAAATATCTTCAAAATTATTTCATTAAAAGGCAATTTTGTGCAGCCACAGGAGTAAAAAGAATAAATTTATATCATTAAAAAAGTTGTTATTTTCAGAATATTTATTTCATATAAAATAAACATAAATAAAAGATGTTATAGCATATTTTTGTTTGTACAAATCTTTTTTTAGAGGAATATACTCGTATTTGTATTTTCTTGGAGGAAGAGTAGGAAATATTTAAAGAAAAAACACCTCTGTGCACTCAACCTGGATTCGAGCCCCGATCTTCTGCCCATCAGCAATCCAGTCCAACAGGAGAATGATGCGCTAGATTATATGAGCCAGTTTATTTTTGCATCGCGTCTTACAACCCGTTTGGACTATACCCTTAGTTACTAATTCTGCTAATAGTTTTAGGAATTAAGAGGATTATATTTAAAGGAAGTGTATCCGCATTTTACTGGAGGGAGCGTGGAAAACTATTTTGGAAACCTCCCTCAGAACACCCGATCAATATTCGAACCTGGATCTCCCCGTCATCGGAAGTCTAGTCTACTGTAAGAGTAGCGCCTTACACCATTCGACCACTGAAGCAGGTTTCAAAGTATCCAATATTCACTCGCTCTTAAAACACTGACACAAGCTAAAAATAACTATTTTACATGTCTCACTACCAATCCAAGAATTTACATTTTCATACTAATTGGGTGGGGATGAAGGTGTAATTTAGATTATGTGTACTCGCATTTGCATTGAAGTAGGATGGAAATCCTTTTAGGTTGAGGTTAAAATCTCGTACTGACTGTCCTAAAGCTATGTCTCAAAAATATTTTTCCACCCTCCCTTCACGACAAATCGGGGTATACTTTCTTTAAATTCTACCTTCCTCATCCTTGCCTCACTAGCAGTGGCGGCTCGTGTATAGACACTGCGGAACTGTAGCTCTCCCTATTTTCACTTAATATTATCGATAACATTTAATATAATGAGTTCTTTTTTCTTTAATTCTTTCTTTATTTTTATAGTACAATATATATTCCTTAAGCTTAATGTCAATACTTCAGTATCCATAACCCAATTTATGAAAATATACCAACATCTTTGTATGTAACTGTGCGCTTCACAGTGCAAGTGACGTGGGTTTTGACTGTTGTGTGCATGCGCACATAAGAGGGGGGTGGGGAGGAAGGCGGGACTGCCAGGTAGAGCGAGCACTGTTGCTATTGCAGTGCCGAATCTGGCGCGTTGGTGGAAAGAAGTATTTTTTTACTCAGCGTGTGCTGTGTTTAAAAACCATGTACCATATTCTTGAATGTGATAGTAGAGTGTAGAATTAGATTTTTATACTGCTTCCAGCTATTCTATTTGATTCATATTTTTTCGGTTCTTTTATTTAACAGAAAGACTAAATGCGCTTGCAGTACTTTCAATGGAGAAAAATTTCCTCAATTGTCATCCAGAGATCAAGGAGAAAATTATTGAAATTTTTGCGCAAATTAAAACAAAAAGAATGGATTTTATTTTTAAATGAATAGATCAAGCTTGAACTGTAACAATTTAAGTTAAAGTAAGTAAAAAAGTGTTTTTTTGTTAAGATTTTATCATTTTCCTGAATAAATTTTCTTTTTATTCATGTTTTTTTCCTTTTACATAATTTTAAAACAAAGGCTAAACATTTTATGAAGCAGCACCCCTACTAATTTTAATTACGAGCCGCCACTGCTCATTAGTGTAAATATGGGGACTGACCAGACGTAAAATATGACTTAGAGCACTTTAAAAACAATAAAATTATGTTGAATGAAAAGGACATTAATTTGATGAATACAGCAACCAAAACCCATGTCAATGATTTCCCAATTTGCGTAAAGGAACTATTCCGATTTAAAATGTATATATGTTTGAATTTATTAAAAATCAAAACTTCGATCCTTAAATCTATTGGAAGACACGTATAGTGATCTTATTATTTTAACTTCCCTCTATTGTATTAGTGGAACTCCCCTATCAAAGCATTAATTAGTAACGCGTAGTAAAATGAAGGCAGTTTAAGAGGGTAGAGAGAGGTACAATTGGAAGTTATATTGAAAAAAGTTACATTATAGCAAATGGTTATGCTCTATTATTAACTGTGGCTAAATGAAATACAATATAACTTACACTATACCTGAATATTTTTAACTGTTCGTTCTCAAGTAAGTCAGTTATTTAGAGGGTCACGCAGTTTGTAGGACCACGCGACAAAAGCAAGTTTAAATGCAGCGCCTTGAAGAGCAATGTTCAATTACAAAACAGCTGGACTGACGCCAGGCTACGGTCAGCTTATTCTTAAAGAAAAACAGTGTGATAATTATAAACAAAAGTTAACTGGAAATTATATACATTTAATACTGTTAACACATTTATAATTTAAACTAGCATGCATGATTGGGACAAAATAAAATTCTTTAAGAGACACAGTATAATGAATTGCAATAGAAAGGTTATTTGATTACAATGGTAGATGGCTAACATACAGGTGTCTACACACAATAGTACTATCGCCGGTATGTTCCCTATTGGTACTGCCAGAGCATTCAATAGTACATGTATTTACTGACCCACTCCCTTGGGTACAATATTAATATAATTCCTACAAGACTAATACTCAGCCAATAGGTGCCAAAAACGGGCAAAGAGAAAAAAGGTGGACCCCATATAGAAACAAGCGGAGTTCCGCGCTTAACGCACCTAAGCTAATACCACACGCGAAGCGTGGAAACAAGAATAATTCAATACATTGAACACACTAACCCAACTGGGTCCTAAAAAAAAGGATAGACAACTTGGTTGTAGCCATAAAAACAAGAAGTGTGTAATTCAAACAATTCAAAAGAGAAATATCGTACTCACTGAGAATAGCAAACATTTGGATTAAGTCCTCATTACATCTGGAGCTCAAGGCTCATTTATTGAAGCTATATCATATGGATATAGGAAAAACACGGCCGCTTGGACCAATATAACAAGTCTGAAGGACTGGAGCAACATTAGAGTTACAGTGACAACATCAACAGAGTTGTAATAATGCAAAACCAAAATCTAGTCATTCTGACTGAAACAAGACGTCAAAATAATCGTAATACTCACCTTGACTATACTAAGTCTGAACTAAGCAATAAATCAGAGGGACTTCTTAAATAAACAATTTCTAATCTTTTAACTAAACAATAAGTTAGATGGACGTTGCGACTATACTTAAGAAATCGGAGAGGATATTCCTTGGTGGCGTGGCGGTGAGAACCACGCCCTATACTCCATGGCCACCGGTCCCTTCGTGGAGAGAAGTTCCCTCTTCAACGACGTGATGTGATAGAATAATATTTTGTAAATCTGAGGGTACCTATTTTATACCCTTTTTTGACTAGAACGGAACAAAAAGAAATAGAGAAAAGACGTGATAACACAACTAATAATAGGAGATTGAGGGGTGTGGAAAAGGGGGGTTTCGAAGACACGCCGCCACGACAGTGGCGCTCGAGGGTCGTGGGAGTAAACCTAACATAGATTTAGTTCTTTTCTACGATAGGAGTAGTAAGTTAAAGTGCTAGCAAGCACTTTGTCGCCATTCGTGTTCAATATTATGCTAGACGGCACGTTGGCGTTATCCGATCCCATCCAGCCACGGTGAGTAAGTTTTGAAGCATATTAATACTGAATGTATTAGCTTTAATTATCTTATTTGGATTCCACTATTGTAAGTTTAGTATTTTTAGGCAGATTTGTATTATTAAAATGACTTGTAGTATTTTCTATTGAGAGCACGTGGATCATATCCGAGTCCATCCAGTCGTTAACCGTAGGTTTTGAAAAATATTATTATTAGATATTTCAAATCTAATCCTCTTCTTTGGATTCTGCCAATTTAATTATTATAACTTCGTATTTTTACGTAACCTAATTGTGTAGGTGTCAATTTTACATGATTGACAGGCTACAGTTCAGTACAAGTAATATTACGACTTAAACTAAGGGTAGCTTAGAGTGAATTTGCCCGAATTATTTTTGGAAGATGGGAAGAGAATATAATGTTTAAAATCCTCCCTACTGTAAATATTATCACCAGGAATGTGGTACCCTGGTAAACTGTCAACGATGGGAAGATCAGGGTTCGATCCCAGCAAGGTGTAATAAAGGTGGCCTTTCCTAAATGGTTTTTCACTTTCTCTCCCCGCAAATGCGGGTACCATTGCTCTAAATTCAATATTCCTCACCCCTAACAAATTAGAGTTAGTTAGTAAACGAGCGCATAACCCGAACTGGTAGTAAAACACAATGATAAACAAATTTTACTGTTGAATAAAGAGTGGGTACTAATTTGATATACCAAACTCACAGGCCGATTTCCTTTCAAAATATAGTTATCCCTACGACGTTTATACAAAGAAAAATAGTTTGGTTGATTGCTGGTTAATAAAAAGATCCACGGACCAAACAAGATCAGTGATAGGGTCGGGCCGCATGTTTTATATGCCTGCATTAGTCCTGCAGGCCGCGACTGCAGGTAATTTGTGTTACTGTATCAATATTCACCTCCTTATTCGGAATTAAGAACTAGTCAAAGTGTTAAAAAATAACACACAATTTGTCTTAAAATTATTATATTATTTTTCAATGTTGCTTCATATAAAATGTAGTAAAACAAATGATCATTGACTACCATACTTTAAGGACTGTGATAAAATCGACACCCCTGTCTTCTTCCCTCGTATTGAAAACATGTCTCGCACAGATACCAGCCCTATATATACCCTTCCACCCACACTATTCAGAGAGGGGTAGTGGGGGGCGTGACATATCTACCAAATATTGCCCTTGACCTTATGGAGAGCTTGGAGGGAACATGGGGGACTCAACATATATATGGGAATATATATAGTTTGACTCTATAACACAGGGCACGGCTGTGTGGTTTTATGTCAGGTTTTTATACGTTTAATATGTATACAACCACGTGCAATTTTTTTTATCACTACGTCTTGCTACCCGTCCAGGTTGTACGCCTATGTAATAATACGTTAATGGGTTATGAATGGGTAAGTTTGAATTTAAATGAAGTGTACCCGCATTAACGTGGAGAGAGAGTGGGAAAGCATTTAGGAAAAAACATCTTTAGTACAGCCGATTGGGATTCGAAGCACAGCATCCCCATAATTGGCAGTCAAGTCCACTGCATGAGTGACGCCTTAGATCATGCAGTCACTGATCACGTGCTATCCACTATTATACTGAATCAAAGGTAAACGATTATTATCTAAACAATAAGATTAGTATCATGGTCATTGTGTGTGCTTTGCGTCTTACTACCCACCCAGGATATCCATATATTTACATTTGAAGAAGTATAGCTGAAGAAGGTAGACCTTAAGAGGAAATAAATTCACATTTGCGTGTAAGAAGAGTAAGAAATCAATAAATAAAATAACTAGGTACACCCAGCCAGGATTCGAACTCATATCTTCCCATCACCACTAAACCAGAAAAGAAGAGACTGATGCCTTGGTCCACGTGCCACGTGTCATAAAGTTTAGTACGTTACGTATGTGGAAAAACACGTCATTAATACTTATAGAACCATTATAGAAACAATTATATCGTTGCTTTTATTGTTTAAATTACAAATAATACTTTAATTATTCTTTGATGTTCTTACTCATGAATATTTGAAGAACTTTTGATAAAATATAAACAATTTTTTACAGTCAACAATAATAACATATTACTATACGAGTATTGTTAGATCAGTTTAAAAATGATTGATAATTTTATTAAAGCTGACTGCTGCAGATAACATGACTTGACTTATGAATAAGTGAAAGGTAGCTTAGGTAACATTTTATAGCAGCAGTATATGTCCATTCGTAAGGTAATTGGGCTATATAATATAGTACACTAAAAGGCATGTTTACACAAATCTCTTTGATTTACGGATTCTATAGTAGTTTAAATGTTGAATATATCTAAGCTACATCTAGGAGGGCTTTCATGTTTTTCCCAGACTTCAATTATGATTGATACTGTTTTATTATCTATGTATTTATTTTAGGTATTTAACGTGAACTTTCTGAGCTGACTGATTATATCAGCACACTAGAATTTACCTGAGTGAAAGTGAAGGGGCCGAAAAGGTATCTGCGAGAACTTTACCCCAAGACCACCGCGGTTGACTTATTAATATAAAACTACCTGTGTTTTTCAGGTTTTAGAGAGATAATTCTCATTGTTTTCAGGTAGTATATAGAGTAGTATAGCAGAATAAAATTTCACTTTCATATAATTTACTATTCTGAAGTAGTGTTATTTGTGTTTATAGAAGGATTATTTGAGCTTGTTGGGGGAATATATGCAGCTGCTCTGTAACCCAATGTTTCAAAAATAAAAGAAAAAGAAGGGGAGGGGAATATTAGCCATATATTGAAGTCATCGTTTTTGTTTATCCAGTTTTATTTTTCTTCCGAGCAAAGCTCTAATATTTAAAGATTACTGTTTAATAGTTTAAATTACAAATAATACTTTAATTATTCTTTGATGTTCTTACTCATGAATATTTGAAGAACTTTTGATAAAATATAAACCTTTTTTACAGTCAACAATAATAACATATTACTATACGAGTATTGTTAGATCAGTTTAAAAATGATTGATAATTTTATCAAAGCTGACTGCTGCAGATAACATGACTTGACTAATGAATAAGTGAAAGGTAGCTTAGGTAACTTTTTATAGCTGCAGTATATGTCTATTCGTAAGGTAATTTGGCTATATAATATAGTACACTAAAAGGCGTGTTTACACAAATCTCTTTGATTTACGGATTCTATAGTAGTTTAAATGTTGAATATATCTAAGCTACATCTGGGAGGGCTCTGAGATGACTGATTATATCATCACACTAGAATTTACCTGAGTGAAAGTGAAGGGGCCGAAAAGGTATCTGCGAGAACTTTACCCCAAGACCACCTCGGTTGACTTCTTAATATAAAACTACCTGTGTTTTCCAGGTTTTAGAGAGATAATTCTCATTGTTTTTAGGTAGTATATAGAGTAGTATAGCAGAATAAAATTTCACTTTCACGTATAATTTACTATTCTGAAGTAATGTTATATGTGTTTATAGCAGGATTATTTGAGCTTGTTGGGGGAATATATGCAGCTGCTCTGTAACCCAATGTTTCAAAAATAAAAGAAAAAGAAGGGAAGGGGAATATTAGCCATATATTGAAGTCATCGTGTTTGTTTATCCAGTTTTATTTTTCTTCCGAGCAAAGATATAATATTTAAAGATTACTGTTTAATATTAAAAATTCACAAATATTCAAGTAAGAAATTTGCCTATGTTTTCTTGGTTTACCAGTTGTTTGGCAGACTTGTCACATTTATAGTTTATTTGGAAAGGAGAATTTTCTGTCGGAGAAACGGTTGAGTTTCTGCCTATAGCTGATCCCTTTCCCTGTCTTCTTTTATCCACATACACTTATGAAAGTTTATCTACTGCAATGTAAGCCGATGTCGTGAAGATTCAAGTTGGAATTCGACCAAATGTAAAATTGTGTTTATATTTATAGCCCTCCTTGAGGCTAGCACCGAGAAAGGCCAAGTAGACGCTAAAATAATGTTTAATGGACCTATTAAGAAGCGAGGCAGTGAAATTATATTTGGTTTACAATAATATTTTAATTATTTTATCAATCTTTATTATGGCCAAATGATGTAAGCAAATAATTATAAAATAGCTGGTCATTAAATGTCAGTTGAATAAACTAATATACAGTTGAATAGAACAATATATAGCTTTTTAAAATAGCTTTGTATCTAATAAACCACTTTGAAAATCAAAATTAGCATTTAATGACTTAAACTACTTGGATTCTAATCGGTCGTTAATTTTTTATGAAGGGTTAGTTATATTTATAATCCAACACTTTAATTAATACAAAATATTTAGAAGACATGTGTCCACATTTGCATTGAGGAATAGAAAGAAACTAGTTGGGAAAAACGACCCTCAGTAAACCCAACCAGGACTCGAACTTCGTCACCGGCAAACACCAGGGTGATGCGTTATATCATGCAATCACCGATTTGGATGATAATAAAACTAATTTAAACGTAGTATAATAAAGCGTATAATTTCATACTAATATGCGTTATCTATTTTTTTTTAATAAAAATATATTTTTATTCAAATCAAATTAGAAAATAGAATTCATCTTCTGAAACGCGCTCTTAAGACGGGTATTTTTTCCATCCTCCGCATTCAAAATACGTAAAAAGAATAAAGTTAAAGACAAATAAATTAAGTATATAAAACTTACATTTGACCCTGGGACGAAATACCCTTACAAACAAACAACTTTAACATTTTCTTATTTATGGCGTAGTTTCAAGGGACCGATAAGATCGTTCTGTCCCATTACGAAGATGACGTAAACAAAAACTTGGGGTCAAAAAGACGATGTATACTTATATTTAAAGATTCTCGCAAACTAGATTAGACTTTATAGTTATGTATTAGACTTTAAAACTCAAGTTTTTAAAGAAGACACAAAACCAAATAGAGCTTATAAAATAAAAATCAGATCTTTTTGATGAATATAATAAAAAGTATTGTTCTATAAACTACAATTTACAGCTCATTGCATTTAAAATATTGGCTCAGTATAGAGCAGTCTAGCTGGGAGGTTTTATGATTAATTAATAATGTAATAACATATAAAGTAAATATTAAGATAACATTTTTTAATATAAAAACAAATGAATATGCGTCAGATCAAGCAATTAAATTACTAGTAGACATATATAAATTTCGCCAGACGTGTTGCCGGTGAATGAGGGATCGGATTTAGATCCCCGGTTGGATGCACTGAGGGTAGTTCTCATAAATGGTCTCCCACTCTCACCCTATAAAAATATTGGTACATTTCCCATAACATTCCTTCACCACCTTATTCCATTAGCGTAGTTAATATATGCGTATTATCTGAACGGGTATTAAAACATGGCGGGGAAATAAAATAATCCCAACTATATTTGTATAGGTATTCGCCTGGAAAGAGATGAAGATACAAATTGAAAAACATGATAGTTCCTATATATGAGTTTAACCTATTCTGATTATACCCCATGTGTTAATAGTGATCATAGGGTCTAAGACGTTTCCGGGGACGATGAGGTCAAGGTTCGGATCTAAACTGGTTGCACTAGAGGTAGCTTTAACTAAAAAATTTTATAGTTTGGTTTTCCTATCCCCTCTTCATTCTAATGTGAATGCACTTTCACTAAGCCAGAGTCCAATCTTCGTAGGATAGGCCTTGCTGACAGATATATCAAGTTACTAGATCTTCTTTCATGTATTCACACATCAAGCCATGTGATATGCAGTTATCATTATTGATAAATATTATCAATTCCTATAGAATAACATTAATAAAATGGTAAAATGTTATCGATAGTTGTCAGCAATAAAAAAAATATTTTTTTGAATGCCCTTCTCATGAAAGCTACTCTGTATCTCACTCATATCTACCGCTTAAGTTAAGCCATTAATAATGATGCTATATAAAGTCATAATTAAAAATGTATTTGCATATAAACTAGTATTTTAATAATTACTAGTTGGCTATATGTGCTATACTTGATTTTATAGGCTATTTAGTTTCTAAATTGTTTGCTGATTTAACGTAGTGTTTTGAAAAGTCCCCTTAAAGTACATCCCTAATTATTTCTAACAAAATATTTGTATTTTCAATACTTTTACTTGACAGTGGTAGATTTACGAGACCTTTCTTTAATTTCATTTTAATCTTGTTTTCTCCTGTTCTCTAGACCTTTCTCCCCCTTACTTTATGGAACTATTGAACTGTGAAGACAGTCGGATATGATATGAAACAAACATTTCCGGTCAGGTTTAATACACTCTTATACAATCCGAGTACAATCTATAGACGCTGTAGAAAATGTCAGATAACTACAGTTATCGCTTTAGTTATTTTACAATCTAAAGTTTGAAGCTTCAAAATAGAAAGATAGGTACGTTCAGTTTTTGGTCATGTCACTATAAAGATGAGAGTTATTTACCCATCTAATAAAATAGAGTAGTTATAGAAGCAGTGGTGATTAGTTTTTACTTACAGAGAGTGGTGAACTAGATTGTTAAAGGTTATAGTATTTGAAATGTTCAACAAAGACTTGCCGAGATTCAATTCCTAATTGGCTGTATTTATTTTCACCTCACTATTATATTTTTCTAATACAGTGAATCGTTAAGATGAAACTAAGTAAAGGATTTAGTATCAAAAATTAAATTTCATTGCTCAGCCCATCCCACCTTTAATACGACCGTGGATATTTTAACGGGATTGTTCAGGGATCTCAAATTTTACTTTCTGTAACTTTATGAGTAATTATTTACTAACCTATGTCCATACAATGTATTTTGTACTGTAACATTGATTTAAGTATCTATTTTTAAAGAATTATGTTAGATAAAATTAATAAATCAGTAAAGGTTGATAATATTATTAATTAAAATACTGTAAATAGGCCTACTATAGTAAAATATTGAATTATAAATAAATATTTTCCAAATTTTATGATTATGTTTATAATAGAACATATGGTTGATATAGGAATGGAATGAATGTCTTCGCCTGGAAAAAAGAAAGACAGCCACTATATAAAAATAAAATCCTTAGTATTCAATGGCCGAGTTGGCTGCAAGAATACTGGTGAGGGGTTTAGCAAGGATTTGATCTTCTACGAACCACAAGGGCATTATTTCTATATTGATTAAAAGTTATCATACTCTTTACAATAGAATACAGCTACATTATCTTGACATTATACCAATTCATATTATTACATTAGAATATCTAGCATTTGTCATCTAGGTCATCATTATCATCATCATCACTGAAGGTTTCCACCTCTGACGACTATTTGGCACAACTTCTTCCATTGAGTAGATTTAATAAACAAATACATTCATAAATAATAACAAAATCAGTGTATTCGATCAAGGTTGAACTCAGTAATTTCAAGTGAAAACCCCTTAAACTAAAGGTTGAGGTTTGGTTGCTTGATTATTTGAGTACTACCAAGTCAAATTAGTTAACACGGACTAAATAATAAAGCTGGGCGTACTTTATCAGCTTGCTTGTATAGTTGGTTGGCTTAGCGGTCCTCTCCTGCATCTTGAAAGTAGACTTCAAGCTTTGCAGATCAGTACTGAAGGTTGCCTAGCCATTTCGGCGACACTAGCTTAATCAAATTACTCACTTGGGCTTGACTTTATTTAAATATAAACTATTATATAAGGCTTATCAAATTACACAATCAAATAAGATCACCAGGAGTACTATGAATTTATAAGTGTATTTTACATATTATATTAAAAATAAGTTATTGTGATAAAAATTCTACAAACATTTGCTAGGTATGAAATAAAAACAGGTAGCGATACACTGTGAATGATTCGGGATAGTTTTGGAATTTGTGGGATAATATAGACGAAACACTAATATTCATTTATTTTTTCAAGTAATTTTTAAAAAATTGACTAATAAAATTATAAAATGAATGTATATACATATACACATTAATACATTCATTGCATCGTTGTTTAACTCATTTAAACGTTTAAAGAAAGGCTATCCTTTAATTAATACCCAAATTAATGCCGTGTGTATGCAAATAGCCTCAAAATAACGACCAGTGGAGATATCCTCTTAAAATAAGTTAAAGCGATAACTTAGGAGTAAATTAATGATAGTCCATGCGTATTTTTGGCCGCCAAGGCTGCCCAAAATGTATACTTTCCTAGGTATATTGTATTTTATAACATTAGTTATACAGTTTTACATAGGTTAAGTTTAAACTCCCTTATTTCAGGGTGTATATGTTTTTTACTTCTCGTCTTACTACCCGTCCAAGTAATTGCCATTCAACTAAAGTATCGGAGTATAATGAATATTAGATGTTCCCGCATTTGCATGAAAGTAGAATATAATAAAATGTTGGAGAATCGTTGAAGAGTAATCATTCCTAATATACTCGAACAAGAAATGATTTAGTTAATTCTTTCTGTGCATCATGTCTTACTATCAACTATCCAACCAGCTATTCCCATATTTATACTAGTTATTCTAAAAGGTACATAGAGGGTTAAATGTATAGGAAACGTACCTAAATTAGCGTCGAGAGAATGTGATAAGTAATATGAAAAAAAAGTCCTAATTAAATTCAGTCAGTATTTAAACCCTAAACTCTCCAGCACCGGTATACTAGGCAAGACTGGGACTGACGTCTTAGGTCCGCGTGCGGGTTTTTATCTTAGTTTAAATGTCATGTTTCACCATTTTTTTATATTTCAAGTGTTCGTGGTTAATTTTGGGAAAGTTCAAACATAATAACTATGTTCGAGGTTTGCGTGCGACAAATCAAGTCTCGTTATTACGCAAGGCAACGTTTTAACCTTTATTTACACAGCAACCGATACCCCGTGATCGGAATCTAAACGGTCGACTCCATGACGTCACAATCATCAAATAAACACGTCGATACTGGATTGGAAATGTAATTTATCTGCTGCGGGTTATTTCTCTACAAGCGAGGATCGTAAATATACATACACACATTTAAAAAAATGTATTTACTCGTATCTGTGAACATAATTGAAAATGCGGACAAATTGTCAGGATCATGAAGTTCAGTTTTCACGGGATGGGGGGGTCAGAGGTGGAATCCCACCCATATATATATAGGGTGTTTGGGAACTCATAGCCCCCAAACAATACATATAGCTTGTTTGAACCAAAAGTAATACAAAATCCCTACACACTTACATCCAGAAAGCCATGCTAATACCATTAAATTGTGTTCAAAGTTTCGGCGTACAGCGCCAGGAGAGCAAGGCTATTCAAGCATGCGTGTACAACAAGTTGCATATAAGTTAGGCGTACGGCACTACACCTATTATAATGGCAAGATCTTTCTATCCCACCCATATATATATATATATATATATAGGGTGTTTGGGAACTCATAGCCCCCAAACAATACATATAACTTGTTTGAACCAAAAGTAATACAAAATCCCTACACACTTACATTCGGAAAGCTATGCTAATACCATTAAATTGTGTTCAAAGTTTCGGCGTACAGCGCCAGGAGATCAACGCTATTCAAGCATGCGTGTACAACAAGTTGCATATAAGTTAGGCGTACGGCACTACACCTATTATAATGGCAAGATCTTTCTAGTGATGTAGGACCGTTATCGATGACCCTCAAAACGTATTCACATTTCGAGATGTGCTGGTGTGTTGTTTCCTATTAGTTGCAGTATATTCTGCTGCCGTGTTCCAAGGTGTCGAGGTGTGTAGTGCCGCGCGCCTAACTCCTATGCAACCTGTTGTACACGCATGAATGAGTAGCTTTGCTATTACGGCGCTGTACGCCGAACCTTTGAGCACAACTTAATGGTGTTAGCGTGGCTTTCCGCATGAAGTGTGCAGGGATTTTGAATTACTTTTGAAGATATATGTGCAGTTTGGGCTAAGTTTACAAACACCCTGTATAGAAGATTTCTAACTCTACTTCCACGATAATATGTATTCCTTGTAATTATTATTAAAATTCTCCCAGCCAGGATGGGTGGTAAGACTCAGATAAACATGTATTTACCATGCACTTGTTGACTCAACTAATTATATCAGCACATGACTTACAGCCTAGAACCGAAACAAAACCAGGTAATCAATCTGACCCTCTGGAAAGAGAAAGGAGGCAGCCCCAAATTTTTTAACAATTAATTTGGATTTATTGGGAATTGAGCCTAGGGCCCTTAGATCAGTAGACAGATACAATACTGACAAAGCAAAGTGCTAAACGCATTAATGTATAGCTAATCTATGGTAAGAATGTAAGCAAGTGAAAACTGACAGAATTTTCAATATTACAAACATTGGTTGGAAGTCACTAGCGTAAACCTGTGTGTGCATAATTTTTATTTTCTTGGTAATTATCAACGACAAGTGTTATCAAACACTTATAATAATACTGCCAGCCAATTATAGCTAAAAATAACCTTCCCTTACCAACACTCCAACCGTAGATGAGATAGGACAATACATTATTATGTTCCATAATTTACCAATTATACATAACTTATAGAACACCTACACTTAACGTTTAGGAACTAGATGAATTTAATACATTTATTTTGAGCATTCAATATGTTACATTACCCGCAGCAGTGACAGAGCGGTCATAGAGTTATAGCTTGCTTTGCTCGTTGGGGGCTCAACCCCCACCCCCAGTTCGTTTTCTTTGCAAGTGGATGTAACTTATGTACTTCCAAAGCCGTTTTATGATAGGTCCTACGCGTAGCCAAAAGAAACCTCCAAAGAAAGGTCAGCACAGACTTTAAAGTTGATCCACCATTTTGATTTTTTTCGGGAATTATTATTTTTTTTAAATTTTTTGTAACTATCCCGTTGGTTACAGACCAGAAGCTATACGCTCGCCAAATTTCAAGCTTCTAGCTCATCTGGAAGTGGGTAAACATTAATGCCAGTGAGTGAGTCGGCCGTGTGGCTTGGTTATCTTAAAGAAAAATGCACCTGCATTACCCCAGAGAATGATTGGGAAACTACGACATAATCAAAAATAACATTTCTCTCGCCCACTTTGATAGCCACGTGGTTAAACGCGCTATTCCTGGTTAGACTAGACTGCCGATGACGGGGAGATCAAGCCTCTAATCTCAGTCGGGTGTACTGAGGGTGGTTTTTCGAAATGTTTTTCCAATCTCCATCCATACCAAGGCTGGCAAACTTCCTCTAAAATAACCTTCATAATCCCTAAAACCATTAAAATAATTTGTACAAAAGCGTATAACCCGGACAAGTAGTAAGGGAATTGAACCCTGTGAAGCAAAGCCATTTTAAATAGATCACGTCTATGTTAAAAAAATATATAGCTCTATCAGCTGAAACTGTACCCCATAAGAGTTACTAGAGATGTAGATAATATTTCGAGCGAAGATTTATCTCTGAAGTATCGAATGAGGCCTATAATTGGCAATCGGATCACAAAATATGATGTAGTCAAACACTTTATGATACTTCTGAGAGGACATTACGAGAGCATCTCTTCTAACTCTATAGGAAGTGTCACATGACCCTTAGGCTGGATATTTGTGTGTGCACCACGTCTTACTGCCCGTTTGGGACATTCACATAATCACACTACTGAGCTATATAAGGTTGAATTTAGAGGAAATGTACCCGTATTTACTAGGAGAGATAGTGGAGAGCCATTTGGGGAAAAAAACCTTCAGTATATCCAACCGGGATTTGAACCCCAATTTCGGCATCGTCGGAAATCCTGTCTAGATGGATGCCTTGCATCACTCAAGCGGGTCTGCTATGGTTAAAATAAAATAAATTTGCTGTGGCTGAAGTATTTAAGGTCATTCGATCATTAAAAAAATTCACAATTTTAACAATTGTGTAATTATAAGCCATAAATGGTTTTTATGATTTAAATCATTACAATGGTTAGGGGTCAAACTTGCTTTTTTTGTGTTTTTACTTAACATTGTTTAGGTGAAGTAGTTAATGTTTGGGCAGAGATTTAGTGTAACAAGGCATTCATTTGAGGTGTACATAGTGAATTACATATAGTATTAATAGTAATAATAGTAATAAGATATATTTTTTTAAATATTTATATAATTTAGTATTAATAATCCGTATTAATATTAATACTTTGAGATTTCGAAGCTATTTTGCGAAGCGGATTGCATCTTAACTTGACTCACTTAAGCAATCTAAGCACTATCACACTTATACACCAATGTACGAAATAGAAAGAGAGGAAAGAAAATGAGAAGTTCACTCTGTGATGCATCTAATCTATCTACTGGTGGAATTTACACTCTTCCTCTCTCGAGTTTACACAGTTATTAAACTAGTGAAAACATTGATTTGCTTTTTAAAACTACTGTTTTATTGTTTCCTATTCTAGATAGACATATATGCTACCAAGGTCTTTTTTAATTTACATCCTTGCAGGAAGATTCATACAGGCCATTTTTGTGACCAAGCCTAATAGCTTAATTTGTACAGGATTTATAAAAAAAAAGTTTACAAAAATACTACTTAAAGATAAAGAAAATAAATGTTTGACAATGTAGAACCAATTTTACAATTATTTAAAAAGTACTTTTTTCAATGTCATATCCTTAAAACTCGCTGAATAGAACGTAAATTCACTAACATGGCAAATTATAGCTCGACATACCATGAATTCACTCACGATTAGGCAACACGTCCTTAACATAATATCTTGTATATTCAATCCATTATAGATTTAGTTTTAAACGTTAATACGGCTTAAATGGTCTGATTCCCCTTTATTTCTAATGAAGACTTCATGTTAAACGCATTACAATGTGACGTCAGTTTTTTGAAGTTCAAGCTTACCTTCCTATGTTACACGTTATCCGTAGGGTGATACAGGCTTTTTAAGGGTACTGCTTACTGGTTAGGCAGCTGAGATAATATTACCAACCATATGTTGCACTAAGTAAAATATTGATAAAAACTTTACAAATACACGAGATTGGTGTTTACTGGAATGAACATAAAACTATTTTCTATGATTCTATACATAATTTATAGACTTTTAAACATAGTTTACAATATAATTTTTCACCTTTAAAAGTCCAAAATTTCAATAATTCTGGTTTTTCATTATTGGGGAGTGGGGAGGATCACAACCCCCATTGTATTGTCTTTTGTATTTTCCTATTCCCTGCTTATTCCCCTACTAAAGGACAGCTCCATCCGGTAAAGTTATAAGTTCACTTGTTTTTTTAAATGTATGACTCATTTTAGTTGCCAAATGGTCTAAGACATCACTCTCGTGTTAAAATAGCCAGCTGATGATGGGGAGATTGGGGTTCGAATCACGGTTGGGTTTACAAAGGGTGTTTTTTCCATAAATGCTTAAAATCATGTTCCCTTCACGCAAATGCGGGTAGATATCTTCTAAAATGCTTCTGTCCTCATATCTACCCTATTAACATAAATTTACATAAATGCATGTGCCTATAACCTGAACAGGTAGTGTAATACATGATGAAATAAATAAAATAAATTTAACGTCTATAAATTTCTTCTCCGTCATTCAAGCTTTTTTAAAAGTAAAAGAGTCGAAGTTTTCTGAACCGTTAATGTTATCGAGCCATGGGGTCACCCACCCGCCTGCAGCCCGATGTGACCGCGTCTTCCCAAGAGGCAACATCCTGGCATAGTTTCAAAAACAGCCCCAGACTGTCTGGGTGTACCAGCCACCTCACTGGACACGTGCCAAAAACCAAGGCCGCCTACAGTGCACACGTGCACCTCACGAGTTCATTCACAACCAAACAGCACGTCAAAGTTGCACTCACCTTTCGGAAAGAGCAAGCAAGTATTTCCCTTCATTTGGGGTATTCACCCACTTCGGTGGTCGCATGGTCTAGCACGTGTTTCCCGTGTTGGACTATATTGCTGGTGAGAGGACCGGGGTTTAAATTCCATCAGTTCTGTAGGGTAGTTTGTCTTAAATGGTTTCCAAATTATTCTCCAAACAAATTCGGGTGTATTTACTATACAATTTTACTTTCCTTATACCTACTTCTATCACACTTATTCTCCATAGTATGAAGAGCTCGAAAGTTCAAAGCCACATGGAAAGTCATTACGCCACCTATCCATTTCTTGAGCCGGTTCTGTCCAGTCCACCTCATTACACCCTGTCCCTATCTCTAGCTACTGACCCAGTACACCTCATTACACCCTGTCCCTATCTCTAGCTACTGCCCAGTACACCTCATTAGACCCTATCCCTATCTCTAGCTACTGCCCAGTCCACCTCATTACACCCTGTCCCTATCTCTAGCTACTGCCCAGTACACCTCATTACACCCTGTCCGTATCTCTAGCTACTGCCCAGTACACCTCATTAGGCCCTATCCCTATCTTGAGCTAGTTATATCCAGTCCATCTCATTACACTACTATTTCAGGTACATTCTAATATTATCCTTCCATCTGCGTCTAGATCTTTCCAATAGTCTCTTCCCTATTGTGTTAGCCAGTCAGTACCCTGAACATGGTTCTAGAACCTCCCATTCGTGCCGCATGTCCTATCCAACGTAACCTGCGTGATATATGATTACCCTAACAATATCTGGTGTTGAGTACAGGATGTGTATCTCATAATTAATAACTTCCTCCTCTTTCTATTATCTCCATTCATATTTGGACCTGATATCATTCTATGAACATTTTTTTTCTAACATCCTAAATGTATTAGCTCTGTGTAAGGTAAATTTCACGACCATAAAGAACAACTGGTGAAACCATTATTTCATTTATCTTTTGACTCTCTTACATTAGCATTACAGTATAAAAGTATGCCTTTTTAAGGTAAGATTTTATATAGGCTACTAACTGATTATATCGTCACACGAATTACAAACTAGCTTAGTTCTTGAACAAATGCACCACCCGGCCTACCAGAAGTCAATTCATCACTGTGATACATATTCCGGACATGCTGGTAATCGAAACTGAGACTCTTTGCTCAGAAACCATACGCACTACTGACTAAGGCAGGGTAACAGACAACAAAAATAACCCGATTCGGAGGCAGCTGCGTGGTCTAAGGTGTTACTCTCACAGTAGACCAGACTGCCTATGATAGGGAGATTGAGGTTCGAACCAAGGTCGGGTATATTGAGGGTGGTTTTTCCAAAATAGTTTTCCACCCTCCCTTCATATAAATACGGGTAAACTTTCTATAAATAAAACATTCTTCATCCCTAAAACTATTAGTGTAATTAGTACATAAGCGTATAGCCTGAACAGTTAGTAAGACACTGTGCTTAAAAAACCCACAAATGTATTTAAATTTGGTTCAGTCGGCAACGGATCTTCTTACTAGGTTAAGAGTCATGCATTCGATTACCAAAATTATAGAAAATGGTATCATTAGTGAAATTGGATGTTACTCTTTCACACGGATGGTATCACGCTTGGAGATTGTAAGTTGTGTCTCCAATAATTAAGTTAGTTTGTTAATCATCTACTTGAAATATCCCTACATAAAAACAATAATCAAATAATCGTTAAAGCCAAGTTCCTATCTTCGGTGAGTGCACAACCACTTCTTGAAATGCTACTACAACAATCGCTTAAATTCATGCATGTCAAACCTATTTAGACTGGTTTACTGCTGAATGAGAGGCCGGGGTTTAAATCCTAACCTGGTGTATTGGGGGTAAGTTTCATAAATTGTTCCCCAACCTGTCTTCACCCTCCTTTCTATATTATCCTTTACCCTTCTCTTGCCCATTTGCTTAACTACTCTATATAAATCAGTATATTAATAAAATACTAGATGCATTTATTATTTTGGTGCATGTCAGATTGGTGAGACAATGGGATACATCTCGTCGCACTTTTCAAGCGTCCCCATTGGGTTCGTTTACAAATACAGTTTTGAGAACTTTTGAGTGAAAATTTATCAGTAAAAATACAAGTGATCCCAATCACACAATCATTAAAAGGTTTATTTTATCAAATTAGAATTAGTTAATTTCTAGACGCGTTCAATTTTAATGACTTTAATAATTGATTGGATACCAATAATGTATATATTAATTGTTTCATCTGTGTCTTCTTTAACAATTACATATATTTAAATTATATACATTATATAAGGAGATTATAATGTTAAATATTACTTTTAGAACCTTGTTAAAAACCTGTTAGGGTTATACATCTACGTACTAGATACACTAATGTGTTAGGAATTAGGAAGGTTTAATTTAGATGAAGGGAGGGTGGAAAACAATTTAGGAAAACTACCCTCAGTATGTACGAACGGGATATAACTCTGATCTTCCCGTGTTTGGCAGTCTAGTCTATTGCGGTAGTAGCACCCTTTACGGCTAATCTTGCCACCTGGTCACTGCAGGAAAACATGCCCCGACCAGGTCGCTAGAACGTCAAGGAATGTTATATATATGGGAGACCGTTTGTGGCCGGGTAGCTGTCGCTTAGTAAGATCAACTTCATATAAAACCAGATTTTACGTGCCTACGACCAGGTGGCTGTCATCTAGTATAGCCACCTTCACATAAAACAGAGCTCTGCGTGGTTGCAACCAGGTAGCTGTCGTCTAGTATAGCCACCTTCAAATAAAACATAGCTCTGCGTGGTTGCGACCAGGTAGCTGTCGTCTAGTATAGCCACCTTCAAATAAAACAGAACTCTGCGTGGTTGCAACCAGGTGGCTGTCACCTAATATAGCCACCTTCACATAAAACAGAGCTCTGCGTGGTTGCAAACATGTTGCGGTGTTTTTGCTGCGGTAAACAGGTTGCAAGAATGGCCGTAGCCTTATACCATGGAGCCACCAAAGTGGGTGGTATTACAGTTGACAGTATAACAGGTTGAATAACTCAAACTATAAATGCAATCAAATCAATCAAACAGGATGGTTTTTGGGAAAGTGTTCTGAAGTGTTCGTAACAAATCAAAGATTTAAACCGATTTAGTAGAAAGTGTCCCTATTGTTTCATTTAACTCTTGAATTAACTCATTAAGATAGTATATTTAAATTATCGGGATATACTTACTGTCTTTATTTATTTGTGTGTTGGGTGAAATCTCTATTAAGGACAGGACAAGAGGTAGGAAGGTAGTATTAGACCAAATGAATCTGCATTAGTGTGGAGAGAGGGTGTGAAAACCACTAGCCTTACACATGGCCCCAATTCAAATTCCGACTTTTACTTTAGTGACTACTAGGTGCAATCAGGCCACCCGGTAAACTTTTGTGAACGTGATTATTTTTAATTTAGCACTGCGTCTTACTACCTGTTCGGTTATACGCTTAAGTACTAATTACGTTAATGGATTTGGAATTGGGAAGGTTGAAGTTTAATCCAGAGAAAGTGAACCCACATTTGCGTGGAGGAAGAGTAGAAAACAATTTAGGGAAGACCCCCCTAGTTCACCCGACCGAGATTCGAACCTTGATCTCCCCACCCTCGGTGGTCTAGCTTAACACGACTAGAGAGCTAGCCAACCAACTTCATCACTGAGGTGGGTGACTTGATTCTTGACATACCATATTTAGGGCATTTTTAAAAAATTTCTCTCTCTAAAAACTAATATACACTTTACAAGTACACAAAAAATTGACAAATATTTTGCTTGATATGAAATTGAGATATTTTTTCATCTTTCATGATCTGTATGAAGCATAAAAAATATTCTCGGTCTTAGTTTTATTAAATAGTTTTTATTATCTCGTAAAAGTAAAGAACAGCAGAAATATTTTATTAGGAAAAGAAATTTATTTTAAGAATTGAATGGGGGAAACCATCTTTTATGTGCCCTTGATTCTGAAAAAGTTATAAGCATTTCTTTTCTTTGGGCTTATGTGTGTATGCCCGCATGAGATTCTGTTGTTTTTTTTCAGTGTGCTTAACGCTTTTCTTACCCACTTCAGTAGCTGAATGGTTTAAGACGTCACTCTCATGTTAGACTGGCTCACTGGTGACGAGGTGATCCGGATTCAAATCCCGTTTGGAACTTCTGAAGGTGGTTTCCTTAAAGGTGTCCCCATTCTTCTACCACACAGATGCGGGTATATTACGTCTAAAATGCCTCCTTCCTCATCCATACCTCATTAGAATAGTTATCATATAGGACTATGTATACCTGAATAAGTAGTATGTCAACGACTTAAAAACAAAATTGTGCTGACCGTTCTACTGTCCTTTTGATCCAACCCATGTTCACACTAGGGATGTGAAAATAGTATCGATACTTTACTAATATCGATATTTTTCTTTCGAAACTAGTATTTTACTCGGTACTTCTTCCCAATAATTTAATTGATATTAGTAGGCCTACTCACACTATGGTATCGGATCGTTATCGGAAGAAACCACTTTTTGGTTATTTTCACTCATGCTGGGATTAAATGTTTACTAGTTGGGGTGTGATGGAAGAACCAATGACACTAGTTCTAAACTCTCAGTTCTCACTCATTTTCTGCTTGATAAGCCAGAAGCAACTCTAGCAGTCAATCTCTTTTAGCTTATCATGACTCATCGCTGTTCTTTAATCTTTGTTTTTCAATACAGCCTGATACGTGACGGGGTGAGTATTAACCAGTATACTACCCCTTCCTTTATCAATGAGCAAGGTCAATACAAACTAAACAAAATAATTGTTGTTAGTCAACTCAAAAGTCCCCTAAGCAGACGAAGCAGAAAAGTTTAAATGCGTTTCGATACCTATACTTAATGTTATCGATATTTTTATTCCAATACTTTTAATGAGTATCGATATTTATCTTTCAATACCACATCCCTAATTTGCACTTATGAGCTGGATATGAGTAAATTATCATTTTAGGGTAAATACATCCTCATTTGTTTGGGGGCAGAGTGAGAAAACATTTAAGAAAATATCATCTCAGAATAGTCAACAAAGATTCGAGCCCAAACTTTTTGTTTTATGAAAACTAAACACATATGAGACCAACGTCTTTTTCCATGTGTTCATTGATGCATGCAAACACAAGCGTTATTACGGCTTAGTGAATTGAGAAATGTTAAGAATAAGTGCATCAACACTCGCGGGGAGACAGGATGAGGAAATTATAGTGCTAAGACTAGTATGTGGAACCCCAGACTCCGGGAAGCAGGCCGATATTCTATCCCCAACCTTGTAGGCCTATATGTAACATAACTCTAGAAAATAGAGGGGGAATGGCAGGGGACGCAAGAAAAGTTTGGTGGTTCTGTGGATTTTAAAACCAAATTGGTTTTTTGCCAAAATAAATAAAATATTACCCAGTTGAAACATTGAACTTAATTTTCCTCACATAGTGATATCAACAGTTGTTGACTATCTGTCATGAGCATGGTGATTTCTCATCCGATTTTCCTGAATAGATTTGCCTTTCCATTTATGTAAATTTGGGTTAATTTCCTCCAAATTATACCTTCCTTCTGCTTACCTGAAATTGACACAGGCTGTTAATAAGATGTGAATCACCCCAAACTAAACTTGACAACCCTTGATGGAGGATGAGGTACGAATCTCGGCCGGGTACATCAGGGGTGGTTTTCCACATGTCATCCCCACCTCACATTGATGTGGGTGCACTTCCTCTAAACATACTTACTCACCTCTACCCTTTTAGTTAAGGACATTGCCTACCTGACGCCAAGGCTGATCAAGTTAGGATTTCCATGTTAATGAATTTACGTTTTACTCAGCGAGTTTTAAGAAATAACATTAAAACAAAAACTATAAATTCTTAAATAATTCTATAAAATAGTCCGACGGTGTCACAAAGTTATTATTTTTATCTTTATGTAGTTTTTTGTAAATCTATTTTTTATAAATTCTTTACAACTTAGGATATTTGTCTTGGTCAAGAAAATATCCTGTAGAAATCTTCCTGCCAGGATGTAGATCAAAAACGTCCCTGGTAGCATTGTCTATATAAAATAGGAAACAATAAAAGGTAAAATTTAAAAGCAAGTGAATGTTTTTAAGGAGCAAATATTAAAATGACTGTAAACTCGCCAGAGGGAAAGGGTTATCAACACATAGACAAGATCCCTCTTAGTGTTAGGCTCTCATGTTCTTCCCTCTCTTTCTATTTGGCACATTGACGTCTAAGTGTGATAGTGCTTAGAAGTCCTAGGTGCGTGAAGTAGAGCTGCATCCCGCTTCGCAAAATAGCTCCGAAATCTCCAAGTAGGCAACGGCGTTAATAAGTATGGTGTTAAACGTTATAATTAAATAACAATTGGTCTACTATGTATATTTTAAGGGTTCAAGGGAAAGGGGGGAGAGTCGTATTACTCATATTTTACAGGAAAACTACTTTTATATCTCAAACTACGTAATAACGCTAGCAAATATTTTTAAATAATTTAAATATGAAAGAGACCTCTTTTAACCATAACCTAAAGTGCATTAGAAACATTTCATGATTGCCTAAAAGATGGCAGATTGAGTTAAAATTAACTATTCCCCTTTTCCCCCTGTACTCTTGTAACCTGTTCGTAAAATTATCACAGTCATTTTATTAATGCTACATAAATGTTATATTCAGCTGTAATTACCACTCCATCAAATACAATTTAGTTAAATAATCACAAGCTAAACACCCTGGTTTTATTCTAATAATTTTAACATTAGAATTGTATATAATATAATTTATTTGAAATTTTTTACCAGACACGGATTCGAGCAAGCATCTATGAAAGAATACACCAATAAATATATTAGTTGATAGGGCAATGGCGAGTTCAATCCAAGGTCTGGAGATATAATCTATAACCGGGGATATTTTTAAAATATAATAAAAACATAGAGTTGTTTCAAGTAGCTGGGAAGGTAGACAGAGGATCCCCATGGTCAAGGAAAGCTTCAACAAAAAGAGGTTATTGCTGATCAGCAAGTTTAGTTTGGAACTGGGGAAGAAACTAATTTAATGCTACATATGGAGCATCGCGTTGTACGGAGGAGAAACTTGGACGCTTAGGAAGACGGAAAATAAATACTTGGACTGCTTTGAAATCTAGTGTTGGAGAAGACTTGAGAAGATCAGGCGGACATACATGGTGACAAATGAAGAAGTCCTAAGAAGAGTGGGTAAGCTCTTTTAGATGTGATTCTTTGGTACAAAGCATGCATCGGACACATCCTTAGGATGAAATGTCTCCTGCATGACGTCTCAGAAGGAAAGGTCGAGGGAAAGAGAAGCTTAGGAAGAAGGATTAAATAGTGGATTACTCGAGGTCAAGAAGAAAATTCTTGGAGCTGAAGCGAGCGGCAGAGGACAGAGCGCATACTGGTATAAGTTCATGGGCAAAAGAATTTACCCTCCATACGACAGAACACATAATAATAATTTAACTAATTGGAGGCTTTTTAAATAAATTGAAAAAATATATATATAATTTATTTCCAAATGGTAAGATCACCAGCTTAAAGTAATACTATATTCTGATATAGATTACAGAAAGTACGTGAGCGGAACTCTTTCACACTTCATAAATTTATTTTTATTTCCATAATACTTCTTCGGTAACGTATTAAAATATTATCTCTCATCAATACTTGGAGCACAGCGTGTACAATAATTTGTGTATCTACGCTTGCCGAGCGGGAATCATAAAACATGGCTGAGCGATATAATATTTATCTAACGTGATAGTTAGAATCACCTCAACCAACTCCCGTTACCCCCTTTTGTGACGGAAGCAACTGGCATTTATCATCGAACATTATATGAGCCAATGAAGTATAAATAAACTAAAAATATCTACTTTAAAGATGGAAATAAAATCCATATAAAATTTGAATAAACGAGAGTTTTTACTTTTTAAAATGATATTAAGTTGGAGAAATATTTCGGAAATACTATATTCGGTCTTCCACAAATTATAGCGGTTGTAAAAATTAGTGATGAATCATTAATATTTATAAATTATTGCTTGATTAACTGGATCTACTTTTTACTTCAACTAACATTAAGAGACATATGAGTTACTGATATAAGTCTTTGATAAAAAAAAAGAAAGAAAAGATAATCCCATGAGGGATATTCTTGCTGATAAAAGCTTGTGATTAGAAAAGGGAGAGTTAATCGCATGAGGAATAGTATTGCTAATATAAACAAGTGATTAGAAAAGGGAGAGTTAAGCCCATGAGGAATATTACCGCTTATATAAGCATGTGATTAGAAAAGAAAGAGTGAATACCATGAGGGATATTTTTGCTTGTCTAAGTCTTTGATTAGCATAGGAAACACTAATCTCATGAAGAATAGTGTTAGTGATCAGGACCTGTGATTAGGAAAGAAAAGTCTCATGAAGAAAGTATTAACTATTCAAGTCTGTAACTTGAAAAAGAAAAGCTAATTCATTCTGTGATGATATTTCCGATAAATTCTGTGATTATGAAGCATAAGCTAATCCCCTTACTATAACTATTAATCAAACAAATACTGTCTTGTGTGGTTTTGTGAAGGAATATGGTGCATGTTTCTAGAATTTTGTAGTTAAAAAATTACTCATCACATTTTTATGGTGAAAATACAGCCGTTTACAGGGAATCAAATCTAAAATGTACACCCACGCAATAACTTCGAATAGAGTTTGCAAATAGTCTAAATGTCTAGTGTTAAACTACTTAATTTACTGAAAGCTCATATTGAGTTTAATTGCAATTTTTTTAAAATCAAATGCTTTGTTATATATTGATTCAAAATAAAATATAAAGTTAGAAAAAAGGTCTATATTTCTTTCATAAACTTTATTTGTCTCATTATTAAATCAACAAAGAAAGTAATTTCAAGTTTTAATAATCAATAGGTATATTAAAAATAAAGTAATATTTGTTAATTATTTGTTATTTTTGCAACTATCAAAATGTTATTTTTCTTTATGTTTTTTACCATTTTATCTAAACTATAATTTGAGTAAGTTTTTTTCCCAAACTGCCTTTCTCAATCTTTCAACATTTATATTAAACCGTTACTAGCCATAGTGACAGAAGTAATAACTAAAACAAAGCTAATCATCCAGGATTCAGACATAAGAGTTTTTAAATGCGCACAAACATTTACTCTTACCAAACAAACCCAAACGGCTAGGCCTACTAAGACAAAGAAAAAAAAATTAAAGGATGTAAATACTAAAATAGTTTGGTATTTTCATATCAATAGATTCATAGGGACTATTTTAGTCGGGAATTATTTTTATAGTTGCGAGTGTTTACTCAATATTATGATAATTCCGCTTAAAAACGTATTCATTTCACATGTAATAACTTACCGTAATGATTACAACGCAATAGTATTGTGTTTTGACTATTTATTTCGGAAGAAGTACACGTTTTAGTTGGTTTAGTTTTACAACTATTTATATTTGTCTGGTAATTTCTAATTTACAAGTTACATGTGTGGTTTATTCCCACGCCTGGAGAAAATATTGAATGGGCTTAGGGTTTTTTATTTTAGAGCTCACAGGCCTAGCTACTGATTATTATTATTATTAGCACCGCGTCTTACTACCCATTCGGATTATACGCACTTACGCTTGTGCAATGGTAGGGTGATTGTGAGATGAAATGAAGGACCTACAGTTTAACGTGGAATCCGAGCCACGGTGGAGACCTGGCATTCCTCACATTCACAAGATGTCTTGTCAGAGGTGAAGGAAGGGTTTGGTATTCAGATAAATCTTTGCCGGGACCGAGGATTGAACCCCGGCCACCAGCATAGAAGTCTGACACCTTACCCCTAGACCACCAGGTCACCCCTAGCTACTGATGCTACGCCGAATACTTCAACCACTTATATGTGGACGACAAGTCATTTGAGTCCCTGCAGACGAATTACTACCAGACTATGCATTTAGAACCACTACCTTTTCACCAAGCAGGACCAACACTAGGCGAGTTTTCGCGAATGACTTGGTTAAGTCTTGGTATCGAGAGTTTACGACCAAGTGGTTCTAACCAAGGTGGTGCACGAAAATAATTTTGAGATATTTTTCTTAAACAAAAATGGCGAATAGGCTGGAGTAGATCTAATGGCTGGTAGGTGGATTTGTGTATTCCTAATACACGTACTGAAAATCAACATAAAATGAGCTATTTAATTTTATTCTTAGTTGGATCGGTGCTTGTTTTGACTAGTCCTAATATTTATACAGAATATAAAACCAAATATATAATTTCCAAAAATAACCTAAGAAAACATGAAGTACGTATACAATACTAAATAGGCCTATATTATATAATACTATCTTTCTTTTATTCATAACTAAACTGTTTTTATGTACTTACTTAATGTCATGTATTTCTAGCTAGTAATTGCTGTCCATTTTAATTTAAAAAACTTAAAATTCATTGACTACTGAGCTATAGTAGTTTAAATCTAACATAATAATTAATACTATTTTGAAATTGGCACACAAATTCTCAGTTCATTGGTCATAACTCATATTCATACTGTTAATCAAGTCAAGGGAATCGTTACCAAACCAAGCTCTGGTATCGTCTCGGTCATAAACATTTCGCTAACATCGCTACCAGGTCAACCACGAGAGCACGTTTATTTATATGAGTATGTGTATGTAGCGTAATTTGAGTCACTGTAGACTTGAATTAATACTATTTTGAAATTGGCACACAAATTCTCAGTTCATTGGTCATAACTCATATCCATACTGTTAATCAAGTCAAGGGAATCGTTACCAAACCAAGCTCTGGTATCGTCTCGGTCATAAACATTTCGCTATCATCGCTACCAGGTCAACCACGAGAGCACGTTTATTTATATGAGTATGTGTATGTAGCGTAATTTGAGTCACTGTAGACTTGTTTCTAGACAGCACATACGTATCCCCTTTCCCAGCACCAGACACGACCAACATAGTGCATTGTAGCTCCTATGTCAATCATGCTAGCTATTTTGTAGTAATAATAAGTCTATTGAAGATATCACGTTGGGGTGATCAAATGTTTTATGAAAGCGGGGAGACCAGGGAAATAAAAGAACAATGTTGCCGTACTCACCGTCCGGTGATGTGTCAGTCATGACGACGATATGGCAACACTGCGCGGTGACCTGGTCCCATGTCACTCGCTGACCTAGCAATCGGAGCCCAGAGGTCGTGACCCCCTTCAGCTGATTTCTATCAGCGTGGCAGCTATAAACCAGGAACACAGCATGAATTCGAGGATAAAACAAAACCTCAAGAAATAAACAATGATACTAAAGTAAATTCAATATCTAAAATATTTGTAATTTAGCTGTAGCGGCAATGGTACTGGTAGGAACAACAATATATGTTAGTTACTAAAGTTATTATAACAATTTTATTATATTAATACATCAAGTCATGTTTTCTACCCGCAGTTGTCATTTTTGAAAGATATTATCAATACCTATAAAGCAACACAAATAATATCGTAGAATGTTATCAATGTTGGCAGTAAAGAAATATCTTTGAATTTCCCCTACCTTTCTTCCAACAAATATATGATTTTCTTAGGAAACACGTTTTAAAAAGATTTATTGTAAACTCATGTTGCGACAATAGCAGGAAATAGTATTATAATCGTATTTACATTCTTAGCCCATTTAATTAATGATGATGTGATAAACTATACATTAGGCAATTCATAGGGAGTGCTATTTGAAACCCGCCTCGGTGACGTAGTTGGCTAACGCGCTAGTCATGTTGAGATCGACTGCTGAGGACGGGGAGATCGAGGTTCGAATCTCGGTCGGGTGAACTGGGGGTGTTTTTTTCTAAATGGTTTACCACTCTCCATCCACGCGAATGCGGGTTCACTTCCTCTTATTCAAACTACCAAATTTCTAATCCATTAGCGTAATTGGTACTTAAAGCGTATAACCCGAATGGGTAGTAAGACGCGGTGCTAATATTAATATTATTTGAAGCTTTTGATAGCTCCTTAGAATAACTTAATAACTATCAATCAAATCAAACACAGATTTAGAATGCCTAATTTTAGTGAAGGCTTATTTTTAACTATAAAAATCAAACGTTAGACCCCTACTTATAATATATTCTCCAATTATGATAATTGACAACATTATTATAATTATGAACTTTTGAATACTTAACCATTTGTAGCCCGCTTCGGTGGCCACATGGTATAACGTGCCACTATCGCAGTAGACTAGACTGTCGAAGAGATTGAGGTTCAAATCTAGGTCGAATGTACTGAGGTTTTTCTTGCAAATTAATATTCCACTCTCCCTACATGCAAATGGGGGTACACTTCCTATGAATATAACCTTACTAATCCCTAATTAGTACATAAGCGTATAACCTAAATGATTAGTAAGATATTGTGTTAAAAAATTGTTTATGGCCAATCCCATTATTTTAATAATATAAAAATTAGTAGTTTTTAATGTTTTATTTGTGTATATATATAGCACCCCGTCCTACTACCCGTTCGGGCTATACGCTTATGTTTTAATTACGCTAATGTTTTTAGGGATGAGGAAGGATATATAAAGGAAGTGTACCCGCATTTTCCTGCAGGGAAAGTGGAAAACTATTTTGGGTGAACAGCATTTCAGTACGCCCGACCGAGATTCGAACCTTGATCTCTCCGTTATCGGCAGTCTATCCCACAGTGTACAGTGACTTAGACCATGGGGCCACCTAAGCAGGTTAAAGTGTTATATTAGTTATAAAGTATTGGTTGGATGAATTTAATGTTGTGATTAAGTTTAATAGTTTGATATTTTCATTAAATTTACTTGGCGCTTTGATTAGTTAATATCGAGGAGTTTGCCACATATATTTTTAATTGCTCTACTTGTTATTTTATGTTTTATTTACAATCATTAAATTTGAAACAAAGGAAGGCTGGGTTGGTCCGTGCGGAGATGATATGGCTTTAGCCGAGCCTGAATGAGATAAGCTGAAGAGAGAATATTGATGAAGGATGCCTTTGCGAGAGAAGGAAATTATAGCGCTAGGATTAGCACATTTCATAGTTTGTTTTGTTTTCATTTTTAATTTGTGTAAAGTATAGCTATGTAATATCTTCCCTAGAGGCAGTTAAATAAATTGCATAAAATATTGGTAAGCACATGTGTCAAACACGGACATTCAAAAATAGTATCGTCAAAGGAGTTATTTGAAGAATGCATAGTAACCTATATTTATTTGAGATAAGTGTATTTTCTATTTATAGAAGTTTTAATTTGATCTAGTGTGACGTTGAATGATAGTGTAATGAAGTTGGTTCAACGAGTAGCCACTACTTTACAACCATCTAATACAAAGATATAATTTTAAAGTGCACGAGGAAAGTAAATCCTAACAGGACTGTCATCTATAAGAGATATACAAAAAACATAATTAAGAAAACATTTTTATGTTTGATTCAAGACCCGAACACTTCTCATCCCTCGTTTTATTTCCCGTCTGGGTTTTTCTGTGTAGCGTGAAATTAGAAAAACAGTTAGGGGAAAAAAACTTCTTAGTACACCCTATCGGAACTAAAGTCTCGATCTCCTGGCTACCAGCAAACCAGACGATGGGACACATACGCCTTTTATAACGTGTCTACTTGTGGGGGTAGCATATCGTCACCCGAGAATGCAAGTGTTCTATGTCAAATTTTTCACTTTTGTGTAAAAGAGCACTGAAGTTTGACCTTGTGTATAAAACCAATGTTACTAAATGACAGCGCGAGTTTTATATTTTAAGTAATTATATAGTATTCTGAAAATAAAAAAAATGACACCTGGACACGGGAATCAAACTCGGGACTTTTGGCTTAGTACGCCAATGCTCTACCACTTAGCTATCCAGGATTCATCCAGTCCCCAGGGTCATTCTTCACTCATATTTTAAGGCAAAATCTATGATGGACGTATAATACTAATAATAGTTTCCATTTCGCCGCAGGTGAATCATAGGCATTTTAAATAAACGTAAACACCAAATATCTCAAATTTAACAATTTTTTAGATAGAACACTTGCATTCTCGGGTGACGATATTTTGAGGCAAGTGCCTGTTTTTTTATATCTTAAGTTTTTAACATGAACTTTATGAACATACTGAATATACACCAGCACACGACTTACCAACTTAGCTCAATTCTAGACCAGATACAACACGGCCGTTAACTCATCACTGTTAAGGCGGAAGCCCATATTTCACCAATGATACATTTTCGGCAATGGGAAAGTCAATCTCGGCAAACGCCATATTGACTGAGCTAAGGTATTGGACCTAAGATGATCAAGTGCCTGTGTATCTGTTCGTGTTTAAACTATGACTATACAATAATTCCTGACGCTGATTATTTTAGCACCACGTCTTACAACCCGTTCGGGCTATACGCCTATTTACTAATTGCACTAAGGTGTTAGGTATTAGGAAGGTTTAATTTAGAGGTAATACACGTACATTTGCGTGGAGGCAGAGTGGAAAACCATTTAGGGGAAAACCACCCTCATAAACTTGACCGCAATTGAACCCTGATCTTCCCGTCTTTGGCAGTCTAGTCTAATACGTGAGTTGCGCGCTAGACCATGCGGACCAACGAAGTGGGTCCCAGAAGCTGTAACTAAGCCTATTATTCTTGGGATGGTATATTTCTAAATACTCTTGCTGTCGGTTGATGGGCCGTAGAAAACTAGAGAAAGATAAGCTAAATCTACAGTCCAGCGTTGCATGATTAGTTGATTAGATTACTCATATTTGAATAAAGACGCAACACGCTCAAACGAACGGCCACGTTGAAAACCTACACTACAGCTGCATTTCACTCATAGTTTGCAACCTTGCGGAGCTGAATACCCTGGTTTGCAGCCTACTGAACGCCATGGTTTGCAACCTAGTGTAGCTGAACGCCATTGTTTGCAGCCTAGTGTAGCTGAACGCCATTGTTTGCAGCCTAGTGTATCTGAATGCCATGGTTTACAACCTAGTGTAGCTGAACGCCATGTTTTACAACCTAGTGTAGCTGAATGTCATGGTTTGCAGCCTAGTGTATATGAACGCCATGTTTTACAACCTAGTTTATCTGAACGCCATGGTTTGTAGCCTAATGTATCTGAACGCCATGGTTTACAACCTAGTATATCTGAACGCCATGGTTTGTAGCCTAATGTATCTAAACGCCATGGTTTACAACCTATTGTAGCTGAACAACATGGTTTACAACCTAGTGTATCTAAACGCCATGGTTTACAACCTATTGTAGCTGAAAGCCATGTTTTACAAACCTAGTGTAGCTGAACGCCATTGTTTACAACCTATTATAGCTGAACAAAATGGTTTACAACCTAGTATAGTTAAACGCCATGGTTAACAACATAGTGTAGCTGAACTCCATGTTTTGCAACCTAGTATAGCTGAACAACATGGTTTACAACCTATTATGGCTGAACAACATGGTTTAAAACCTAGTATAGTTGAACGCCATGGTTAACAACCTAGTGTAGCTGAACGCCATGGTTTGCAACCTAGTATAGCTGAACAACATGGTTTACAGCCTAGTGTAGCTGAAAGCCATGGTTTACAACCTATTATGGCTGAACAACATGGTTTACAACCTAGTGTAACTTAACAACATGGTTTACAACCTAGTGTAGCTGAACAACATGGTTTACAACCTAGTGTAGCTGAACAACATGGTTTACAGCCTAGTGTAGCTGAACAACATGGTTTACAACCTAGTGTAGCTGAACGCCATGGTTTGCAACCTAGTGTAGCTGAACAACATGGTTTACAACCTAGTGTAGCTGAACAACAATGGTTTGCAACCTAGTGTAGCTGAATGCCATGGTTTGCAACCTAGTGTAGCTGAATGCATGGTTGGCAACCTAGTGTAGCTGAATGCCATGGTTTACAGCCTAGTGTTGCTGAACAACATGGTTTACAGCCTAGTGTAGCTGAACAACATGGTTTGCAACCTAGTGTAGCTGAACGCCATTGCTTATTGCTGCAGCTCCTTGATACACCTGGTGCAGGCATGATTCAAAACTGAAATTGAATTTCTTGATATTCATCTCTAATGATTGATAGCTAATTGCTTATTATGAAAAATAATAATTGTAAGTAGATTAAAAAACCAACCATTTTAAGTTTGACAAACCAGTTTACGAATGTATATATACCTAACATTGCTATAAGTTATTGTTTTATGTTTTGTGTTGTATGCTTTATTCGAGCTATTCTCAATTAATGCTGACTAACAAAATGGTTCAGATGTAAAAGGGCGAGTTTTGAGGGAATACCTAACCTTAACTAATCTTTTAAAAAAATCTCCTTAATTGCATAGGATTGGTAATGAAACCCAAACTCTCCTGGTCACAGTCAAGCAAACTAGAGATGAAATAATTATTCAGTTTTAATTTGATTTGTATGTTCACCGTGTCTCACTATTTAATTGAACCAATGGGGAAGGGATGAGGAAGATATTATTTTAGAGTGTGGGTCCCAACAGTTGTGTGAGTGTAGAGTGGCAAACAATTTGGTAAAATCCCCTCACAGTACACCCAGCCGGCATTTTAACCCCGAACTCCCGGTCACCAGATAACAAGGCTGGGTGAGCTTGCGTTTATCCCACGTGTTCTTTGATGCGGTTTTCTGGCTTACAATCAATTTAATATTACAGAAACTACAAATTGTAAACCTTTAAAGAACTATCAACCAAAATAAACCGTATTGATTTTATTATTCTAATTAATAATCACATGACGTGCAGATGTTCCTGTTGCTATTTTGATCAATAATGGCATGTTCCTTTGAGCTGAGCGCGCAGTAACACAGTTTTGGAGTCTCCCCAATTCTTGGAAGCAAAAACACACACTTTGACATTGGTGATGCAATCCAGTGGTGACGCGTGCTGGTAATAAATGTTGCCACTGATAACCGTTGAAAATAAGAAGAAATTTCGTTTTTTGGTAGATTGGATAAAATAGATTCATAGATTAGGAATAAACTTGGGTCTTATTCGTGTGATCTCAAAATGGAACAGAGCGAATAAAGCATTTCCACAAACGCGACAAATTCACAACATCTGTTCGGAGCTCTTTGACTCGGCCTATGTGTGACATACCACGACGCCCAATAAGATATTGCAGGATCTAGGTAGTATGTTGCCAATCTAGTTCTTGGCTAAAATGTTCAGATGTGTGTTTAATTTATGATTGACTGAGTCACCGAGAACAATAAAAGAATCATCGTCCCCTCTGGACATAATTTTATGGTGTAGGTTTCTGTTATAACTTTCAAAATGTCTTACTTACCCCATCGATGATAGAATCACTATTGTCATATCCGACACCTTAGTCGGGTGTCTGTTTACTGAGTTAAATAAAGGTTTAGGCAGTATTTAAAATAAATCAATAATTCATCTTTAAAGCATCATTATACCTGCATTGGTGGGGATATTGACTAAATTAATGACAGGTTCGTCTAGTAAGGTTTGTCAGTGACGAGGAGGTCAGATTTTGAATCCTGGCCGTGTGATTTCCTTAAAAGCATCATTATACCTGCATTGGTGGGGATATTGACTAAATTAATGACAGGTTCGTCTAGTAAGATTTGTCAGTGACGAGGAGGTCAGATTTTGAATCCTGGCCGTGTGATTTCCTTAAGAAATATTTATCACTCTACCTCCACGTGAATGTGGATACATTTCCTTAAAATACTTATTTCCTTATATTTTACGTTAAAATGTAATTAAATGCATATATCCCGGTAAGTAGTGAAAATTATATGTGGTGACAAGTAAAAAAGGGTGTGGTTTATATATATATATATATATATATATATATATATATAACTATAATAAATATTAATTTAAACAGATGTTTTATGAACTTATATATATATATGTATATATATGTATATATATATATTGATAATTCATTATATGTATAGATATATTTAAATAATAGATAATATAAATTGATATAGTAAAAATGAATAAATAAAGTGGTTAACATAATAAATAAATAAAGAGAAAGCTGTATGAATCAATGTAATTTATAAATAAAATTACTAATTTATTAATTAACTATATATAACATTATTAATATGATGAATAATTAATATATAATTATTTCTTAGCGCCGTATCTCACGAGCAGCAAAGCCCACAGGAAAAAGGAACCAACATAACTGTAAATTGGAAACTGGCAATCACAAATACCACAGAGAAGATAAATGGAGGTTTTAATCTCTAATAAAAGGATTGTTGAATAATAAACAAGGCAGTTTGACTTTCAACTCACATGCCAATGTTGCTTGATACAAATTATTTAAGTTGGGGTTTAAATAACGTACTTAGGTATATGAAATTGCGTCTATAAAATATTATTCGAGCTTTTTTTTTAATAATTTCAGAACAAGATAAAACCTTTTTAATTATTTCTTAATATGTTAATTTTCCTTATTTGAAGACATTATGAGGGTGACAGGCTTCTTTGTCCCTTATAACTATGGAGAGAGAGTTTTCTTTCTAGGGATTTGAGCATTGAGCAATGTTGTGTTTTTTCAAAATCTCAAGCCATTAATTTACCACTTATGTGAACATCATAAGAAATGAATGAAAATGAAATAAAAATTCGGAGTAAGTTAAACACTTGTGCTTATTATGTTTTCTAAGATTTGCATTCGGATTCAAGAAAATGTTAATTCGAGCCATCTCTATCATTAATTCATTAACACAAGTATGTTAACTAGAGGCACCCGAGCTTCCGAGCATGGAAATGGCCTGTACTTTTGGCTAAGATGTATGTGTGGTCGACCATGGATCCAGCCGACCCTGCTGTGGTCAACGTGGTGTTTTATTTGTGTGTGCAATGCGTCTTACTACCCGTCCAAGATGTTCATATATTTACACCAATATTATAGGGATGGGAAAGGTTTTAGAAGAAATGTTCACACATATATTCCATTCACGGTAGGAATTGACTTCTGAAAGGGTTTTTTCCCTACCATAAATCTACTATATAGTAGGATATTGGTAGGAAAAAAGACCTTTCAGAGAGTAATTCCTACCGTGAAAGGAATATACATGCGTAGAGAAGTGTGAGAAACAATTTAACAATTTGTAAAAATAAAATAAAAAATACCCCCGCCACTCTAACTGGAATTCAAATTACGACCTCACCGTCACTGACAAGCTAATCTATTTGACCAAGCGACTACCACGGCGGGTCCAACGAAGATATTTATTATATATCTACGGGTTCAACCCATCCAGTTATGTGCAAGGATTGCGTGTGAAGCTTTGGTGTATTGTCCTAGACCCATGGTGGTCACGGACCACAGGCGTAAGGAACCGGCCCGATGTACGGTGGCCGGGACGCGCTCTGGGCCTGCGCACGTCTCGTATAAACGAGCACTAGACTGTCTTTGCCACCTCCCGGTACTGACAGATCTCTGTTAATACTGTCAGGGCGCCTCCACGGGTTGGCCCCTGGGCAATGTGACAGATGGAGTCCGACATAACTAAGACCCCAAAAAGGGAATCTGCGTGTGAGGAACGTGGCTTCTCAACACACACTAAGCGGTTGGTAGTGCGTACCCATGCATCGGGGATAGTTGGTCAGGGCACCTATTCAAGTTCCCCGCTGGGCAACTCCGGACAGACGGTCTCAAGAATGGTGCTGAGGGGGTGGCAGCTACGATGGTGGGTGATAAAGATAAATTACTGGGGCTTTAGAACTAAGGTTTGAGGAAACGACTGTTCGGAGGCTGAGTTCCTGACTTCCTCGTTATGGACGATCACTAGGAGGTACCAACTCCTCCCTCCATCCAGTCCCAGTGGAGGGGGTTCTTAAGTAACCCAAGGCAGGCTGGCATAGAAGGGCTGGTACTGGGTTTTTTCGTGTGCCCTAGTACCCAGAAAGGCATTCGTTGACTTCGGTCCATGTTCGGCGAAAAGGTTCCAGTCCCGATGGGTATCAGTGGTTGCATTGTGAAGGGCCACAGAGCCTATGAACAGTGTAGCAGGAAGCCCTTCGTGGGGCCTCTTCGGAGATTTAGTTGGATACGTTTGTCCTAGAATCATTAGTTTGTACGCTATGTAAAAATGTGTACACTGTGTATTTAGAAGGTGCCCGATAAATATACCAAACAAATAAAAACTTTGAAATTGATAATAAGGTCTGCACTATCAGTGAGTAGGTGAAAGCACATTTAGAACACATGGATAAGTGATCCGAAACGCAACACAAACGATGAAAGTATTTTTATGTTCCTCTGTGAATATTCAGCATAGCAAGATGGTTCAAATATTTCCAGACCATTGTTGAGATCAGGCAGGTGTTCAGTCACCTCAGGCTTGAAAATTATTTTTCTTCTGTGGAATTTGACACAGGGATCTTAAAGAAGAGTTGGACGAACTCCAATAGCTCTGGAAGCATGTCTTGCATTTGTGATTTTTTCTTAAGAAATTCAAACATGCTACCAATCTTTTCCTTTTTTGTTTTCAAGATATCAATGAACATATCACTGAATAAAACCACTCTTTTTGGTCAATACAATCTTTAAAATATTCAACGAATTCCTGAAACTCATTTATCGTGCCGGTAAAAAAGTGTTCTGCGTTTAGCATGAAGTAATAATCTTGGACTTGAATCGGGTGCTGATGTACACTACGATCGTATCGATGACGCCATTAAACCTGATAATATCATTCCCTTGGGTTGGTAAATGGAAGAATTTATCTGTTGCATGCACCATCTAATAGTTAAGGAATCCTCCTACGTCTTGAAAGCCTCTGCTGTGCTGCATGCAACACTTATATTATCTGAGTTTGAGTTTCTAAACTACCAACAAATTGTATACTGAGTTTTAAAATTTCTCGGGAGTTCATGAAACGTAGCAATCCTATCTTAAGCCTGCTGAAAGTGAAGGAATTTCCCTTGAAGGGCATTGTTGACCTATCCATGTGGTCGAAGACTTTTCAATGTGAAGAAAAATGGAGAAATGGGTCAAAAGTTCCCACTTTAATAATAAAGCCATTGGCTTTGGCACAGAATACAATTTTTATTGTTTGATAATTCCTCCATGAAGCTTGTGAGTTCTTTGTAAATGGAGAGGAAGAACTAAGGAAATGTATATCGAACTTTCCAACCAGCTGGGAAATGGACGGAGCATAATATCCAAAATCATATAACAAGTTTCATGAGAACACTATTTAAATGAATCCTAATCAATACATTTCTTTAAAATTGAGCAGTCTTCACACAACAGCTTTAAAAGATTAACAAAGTTGCCTGACACCTCAAATCTTCAATATACCCATGAGCTATGAGTCCTTAGATGGCCAGAAGTTTGGGGGATGACAGTATTGTATCTTCATTAAAGCTATTCTGTTTTCTTCCATATCTCTTTTCCTACTATTAGAAATTTGGCACGAACCATTCACGCCAATCCTTATGGACTCCAATTTTAAGAAATATTCCAGGTAGTAATCACTGTATTTCTCTTTGAAATAAATCCAAATAGTATACACTTGGTTGCTAAACACATAATTAACGATAATATTGATTTAGTATAGACAATAAACATTTGCACGTTGAAATTAAACTAAAATGACCTAGCGCCTGAATACCCTGCTATAATATAGAAATAGATAAGTTAATCATGAAAATGTTCAATCTTTCTAGATTGCGCCTGAAATTGTGTAGCATACTCAACTACTAGTGCTTCTCTTTCGCGTTTAAAAAAACAACTAAACGCTCTTTTCCTCCTCAATCGATTATGGTTTGGTTTTGATGGCTCCTATGTTTAAGGCCTATATAGCCTTGTCAGTCCGACAACTGTGGGGTGTTTGAGTATTCATATATTTATAAAACATAGATATAGTTTAACATAAATATCCAAACATGACTAAAATATGGCTCTAAGAATAAACAAATGACTTAAAAATAAAAAATGACAAAAATGAATAAAATTTTACTTTTAAAATATAAATTTCTGTAATCAAGATATCATGAATATTAGAAAGAATTGTATGTGATGTATCAACAAAAAAGATGACGTGTCATCCAAATTCGGGGCCTGCTGATAACCAACCCACTGTCACTGAAGATAGCTCGTTCAAGGAATCAATCTGTTTAAATGTGTTATTGAATTATTTTACACCGAGCATCAGTTGTAAGACCAATTAATTATTATTTCCTTCGGTTTGTGGCAAACTATCGGTTTATGTAAGGCCTTACTTAATTGTTCTGAGCTTTAAGCTGGATTAGATCTTCTTTCTATCTAATACGGTTCGCTGCCGGTCAATCATCATTATCATTACAATTGCCGCTTATATTTAGATAAATGATGTCTATTGCGTGCATAATATATCTTACAAATAAAAAATAGGACACTTTATACTACAAATTTGCTGAGATTATTTTTTATCTAGGATAGGAGATGAAAAAACCACATTGGTAAATCATATATAGAGGACTTTAAGCTGTACAAACGCTGAATTATGTTGGATATATTTGATTTAATTAAGTAATAAGTGGCTTGCCTTAAACATTTTATTTAATTGAATACTTATTTATTATTTTGGTATACACCATGTGCTTAGTTCTACTATTGTTTGTTAAAACACATAGATCACTACGTCTATTTCAAGAACTCTAGAAAACTTAGGATATATTGGTAAACATTTCTTGCATCAGCACGAGCAACAAATGATAAAAATACGAGTAGAACATAATATCTTAGCTCTTTCGAAATCTCCTTTTTTGATAGTTGTTTGCTTGAATAAATTACTAAAAACACGAAGAAAAGAGAGACAATGCAATAAAATACAAAACATATAAATAAAGCTACCCAGCTTATGTTCATAACTTACAAGCACGAGGGAATTGGAGAGGGGAAAGAGTGTAAG
>CABFOW010001981.1:0-63679 GCA_902141385.1 Timema californicum
ACCTTACTGATCCCTAAAGCCATTAACGTAATTAGCACATAAGCGTCTAACTCGAACGGGTAGTAGGACGCGGTGCTAAAAATATAAGTTTCCCCACAAACAAAATTGTGAAAGGGAGGGTGTGTTTGTGTTTTGTGTAATGTTTGTGTAGAGACTAAGATAGTGAATCGAATCACAGACCCTAAAATCGGGACACCATTATCATAAAAGATATAAATTGTAGGTCTCCTCTCTTTGTGTGCAGCAAGATGGGTGCTTGCAAAACATGTGTAATGAAATAAACTCTCTTCTAAGTTCCTTATACTTGTGTAGGAGGGTTTTCGAGACGTTTTAACAAAGAGGCATAGTTTCAGCGTGGCCCCTGTTGCACTCAGCATTTAGGTTAAGTAAGATAATATCACTCCTGATTCCGAGTCAAGAGAACCTAATTCAATTCTGACTGGCTACACTGTTGTGGGTATTGTTTTTCATCATGTGAAATATCAATCTCTATTAGTGAATGCCGCTGCACTTATTTAATATCCCCTTTCTCATTTTGTTATTTTTAATTAGCCCCTCCCTCCTCCACAACCACGTCTCCCTACCCATCCGGGCTATACGCTATATAATCTTTACGCTTATGGGTTAAGGATGAGGAAGGTTGAGCTTAGAGAAAGTTAACCTCATTTTCGTGAAAAATAATATAGGAAAAAAACGCCCTCAGTATGCCTGACCGGGATTCGAACCCCAACTCACCGTCACTGGTAAACCAGAATAAATGAGGTTGACATTTAGATCATTTCCCCACCGTCAAGACAGAGCTAAGGTTTTTAAAAACCTCCTTACCCTCTCAAAGCCTCCTACTCAAGCGCCGCTATATGTTAGCTGATATGTGAAGTGGGGAGAATGCAGATAAGTACATCCTACTGGTCAGGAAATAATAAAACAGTCGTCCATCACTTCTATTTCTGTAACACTTGTGGTCTATACTTGCACGCGGAAATATTTCCTGTAGGGTCTTCAATCAAATAAAACCTTGTTAAGTAAGGGGGAGGGGAGGCAGATAGCTGGGGTCTCCGCAAATGAAGTTTACCCAGGGCCCTACGTCTGCTAGGGAAGGCCCTGGCAATGAGTGTCTTATAAGTTGTGTAGTCACATGCAATTGTTTGTAAGAAGGAAGCTGCATGATATAATGAGGTGTATTTATCTTCATGTTACGCTCCTGGGGGATCCAAACTAAACAAACTGTTCTCTCTTCACTCTCAGCTCATCAGGGGCTCATTGATATGCGGGTCGGTAGGAGAGAGGGAGGGTGTGTGTCTGCAGGGAGTATGAGCCACACATGTACAGTTGAGCGCAAAACGTTTCCCTTGACTCAGTGTACAGCGCGGATAACCTCACCAGTGGGCACACTGTCTAAACGTCAAGCTCATTTAATCAGGTTTGTCGGTGATGAGGAGGTCAGAAGTTCGAATCCCGGCTGGGTGTACTGAGGGCGGATTTTCTTAAATGGTTTCCCAGTCTTCCTCCAAACAAACTGTCTGAATTTTACATCACTCTCATCCCTACACACACACACACACACACACACACACACACAAGTCAGGGGTAAGCCAAACAAAGCCTTGGCATAGGAGACAAGAGGCTTAGAAAAGTTCATGCCATCTAATCAAAATGTGTGTTAATTTATCAGAGTTAGTATTATATAAAAATTTGTTTTATTAATTAAACTTCGTTGGACCCTAGTTGAGTAAAAATTGATTAAGTATATCTAAGTTTATTTACAATAGGAATATTGTGGTATCCATTTGCATTACAATATGCTTCCAGAAGGAATATATATAAGCCGATACATTTCTTAGTACCGCGTCTTAGTACCCGTTCAGGTTATACACTTATGTACAGAGGCGTAGCTACAAACCAAAGACCCAGATGCGAACATTAACATCAGACCCCCCTTCCAGGTAAAATAAAATAAAATACTTATATTTACAGAATATTACATGTTAAAATTTTCTTCTTACATGACTTATGTTTACATCCATTACTGTTTCCAACCTGTGGCCTGGGTCACTTTCTTTTAGTCAAGCCATATATTTTCCACCGCTGAGCTGGCTAGGCCTGTCGTAGCTTCATATGCCTTACAATCTAACTTAAGACTTGGATGAGCACAACATCTGGTCTCCAGCAGTTAATTTATCAACGTGAAGCGGTAAGCCCATATTTTCATCAATAATAAATTTTAGGACTTGGCAGGAATCAAACCCAGGACCCTTTGCTCAGTAGGCAGACACGCTACTGACTGAGTTAATGTGTTCTTCCGCGACTTGATAGAAGCAAAGTCGTCAATCAGGGCTGAGACGTCGAATTTTCCTTATGTGTCTGCTTCTATGTTGAGGAGGACTAGCTGTGACATGACACATGATCAGGCGCGGATTAAGGTTGGAGGGGGGGTTGTGTGTGTCAAAGGGTCAATTTACCCCCTGTGCAAGTTATAAGATTAATACAAAAAATAAAATGACATCTCAAATTTTAGCATGAAAATACAACACATATAAACTATACAATTTTGTATCTTTTTACGCGCAGTCTCCTCTTAAGCCGGGTCCACACGCGTGTTATTCGTTCACGTTTATTCAATGTTCAACATGACTCACGCAAGTGTGGGAAAAAAATTTGTTTTTATGTACTAATATTTGTGGTGCATAGCGAGTAACGGACAGTGTTCCGCAGAGAGACGGTAGACTACCACACATCAAAGAAGACTGATAATTGCCTGAGAGCAGTTCATCCACGAATACCGAATATAGAGTATGTGGGGACAGCCGGAGTGGTGGAACTGTGGGGGACTACACCCCCTGGAAATAATTTGCCCCTCCCGGGAATATATTCACCCCCTAGACATATTTCAAATACTATGATATTATCGAATATGAAGCTGAAAGAAGGCCTTAAATCAAACTCCAAATGACTTTTAGATGCATTCTATTGTAAAAAATTTGCTGGAGAAGATCGTTTCAAATAACTATTAGACTAGAGGCATCTAACTGGCAGAAAAAGTCAGGGGAGGAAAACTCCAAATTTTTTCTAGATGCATGTAATTTTGAAGAATGTTCAGGTGAGGATCACTCCAAATAGCCTAGTTTCTGAAATAATTCAATTTTCAAAATTTTGTCGGTGGAAGACCACTTCAATAATGATTTTCTAGAGGTATCTAATTATTGTAAGAAATTAAGGTTAGAATCACTCTAAATAGCCTCAAGAGGCATCCCAATTACAAAAATATCTAGAGGAGGAACACTTTAAATGGCTTATAAAAAAATCTATTTAAAACAAAATCAAGGTGAAGACTACTCATAGCTTCTAGAGTGAGCTATTTTTCAAAAACTGTTGAAGGTGGCCCACTCCAAATAGTTTGTAAAAACTATCTGATTTTAAAATAAATTGGAGAGGATGACCATGGTTTAAAACATTCATATGATCAAATATGAATGAGAAACTATTAAATGGCTTTAAACAGAAATTCGAAATGTTAATTATGTTATCTATAATTATGACCCCCTTAGAAAATGATATGGATCCACCCCTGCACATGAGTGATCTTGGATCATGGTACTCCATAGGTAATTCTTGATGATCCTCAACTTAGAAAATGTCCTTTCTGCTGTTGCTACTGAAACAAGAATTGTCAAAAAGATAAAAAGAAGTGAGCAAACATTAGGATAACTGAAGCTCATGTCTGAAAACTTGATTAAAGCAACTTCAGCGATCTGTCGTATAGTGTTGATTTTTTTTAACATTTCTGTATTCAAAGTTCTTATAAAGCGCAACAACTGAAGAGATAGATTTTCTGACGAGTCATTAAAGAACTGCCTTCGTAGTTTGAGAGCATTTTTCTTTACTTCTTCATCAAACAAACTCAGAAATACTGATGGCGTGAAGAATAGAAACAAGTCACAAATTCATAGCACAAAAGCATATTACTTCTTTGTCGATTTTTTCGGCCTGTTTATTGCCTCTCCGTGTTACATTGGCATCCATAAGGGCCCGAGGCCCAGATGTAGCTGCATTGCCGTAATTACGCCACTGTTTATGTACTAATTAAGCTGATGGTTTTAGGGATGAGGAAGGTTATATTTAGAGGTGGTGTACTCACATTTGCGTAGAAAACCATTTTGGAAAAACCACCCTCAGTATAGCCTCAGTATAACCTTGACCTTCCCGTCATCGGCAGTCCAGTCTACTGCGAGAGTGACGTGTTAAACCCTGCGGCCATCGAAGCGGATCTCAAGGAATACTAAATCAGATTGTATTTCGCCCCACCAATGCTGTAAAATCATTTATAAGAGTAGTATTGTAATATTTACCATAATTTTGATAGAAAGACTCTTCTGGAAAGCCTTATTTCATACCAGACTCCTAATGTATGACAGTATCTTGTTAGGATACCAATATCGGGGTGTACATGATCTTTCTGCCAACAGGAGGAGTGGAGCTCTCTTGGCCACAGACCTCGCAGTGCAGTTGGATGTGTTCGACGAGCAAAGAGAGAGCGACGAGGCGCAGATCTTGCAAGGACCCAACGGCGTCGACCTCAACTCACATCTCGATGTCTTCTATGCCATACTTCGACAGGTAGATAGATAGATTTACGCTGTATTGCAATAAAACTGTGCTTTTTTACCTGAGCAGTCTAAGTTGAAGTTGAATCCATTATTTAACGTGAGCTCATCTAACAATAAGATTCATCTTATATTTTGAACTCATCGAGGAATTTGTTTTTACCTTTACCCTTAAATGATACAATGTAAGAGAGACATTTAAAAGTTGATAAATAGGGTTAAAGTACGGTAATAAATATATAAATAAACACAATAAACTTAACTCAGTTTTAAAGGAAAGGAGAAAGTGGGCCTAGGCTGGTAAAACATCATTGGGGGGGAGGGGGGGCAGCGGGGGAAGAATACATTACAGTCAAACATAATTTTTCTTCAATACACACAATTCAATCTCTATCATAAATGTATGAATGTAATTTGGAGATTATATTTTTTTTATCAAATTTAATTATTCTAATGGTCTTTCAGGTAGTTGATACCCCCCAAGAGATTTCCTTCTTGAGCCTCCTTCAGCACCTACTGCGAGTAGACCCCAAAGAAGCGGTGAGTGACGTGGCGTGGGACACAGCCGAAACTCTGGTCCACCGAGCCACGCTGTTAGAGTCCCGCCAGGACGCCACCAGACTCCTCCGTTCTCCGAGCCAGACCAAGCTTTGCTGCCCCTGTGCCTGTCACAGAGGGACCGTCGCAGAAATCGCCGCCAGGAAACAGTCACTGGGGACCCCCTCGTCAGGGGCTCCACTACCTCCGCCCCCTCCGCCGCCGCCTCCTGGAATCCCTGGCCCCCCTCCACCACCACCTCCACCTCCGCTGGGTCCTTCTCCGCCGGCACTCCCTTCAAGCAAGATGGGAGGCCCTCCCCGGCCTCCTCCACTGCTGAGTGCCCCGGCCCCCACTCCTTCGTGCAGCCCTGAGCCCCTAGAGACGAACAACAAGTTACTACCACAACAGGAGACACCCACCCCTCGCGCCAAAATGAAGACCATCAACTGGAACAAGATACCTAACAATAAGGTACCTGACTACAGTCTAGCACACACGTGATGCACTGGACAGACTAAATAATAGCTTCCACTTACATCCCGCAACCTGACTGCATTCTCAAGGAAAATAGGGTATCAAATCCCCCACAGTTTGCACGCATTGGCGTCCCCCACTTAGTTGACAGGTTATGGACCAAAGAACCGCTGTAAACAGGATATCGTGTAAACTCAAAAGTCCAGTCTTCTTATTTTGCTGGCAAATGCATTTTAGCCGCCGAAAAACGTAATTAATGCACTAAATATCATTTACGAATGTATATGAAAGCTAAATAACAGACTATATATTCATAAAAGTACAGGAAACTCAACAATTGAGAGAGAAAGCAGCGCATAGTTGCAGAAGGGTGAGCAAGGTCGTAGAAACATGATGAAATAGGTTAAAAAACAGACCACCCGTCAAGAATGCATGGGTTCACTTCTGATTATGATTGAAAAGTGTCCAAAGTGCGAATAGCCGGAAAGTGGTGGGCGCCTGTAAAGTTATCAAAAAATTGTCTTTAATCACTCTTGTTTACATTATAATATTATTTGACTTTCATGTTTATTCTTATTATTATTATTATTTGCACCGCGTCTTACTACCCGTTCGGGTTATACGCACTTACGCTAATGTGTAATGGTAGGGTGATTGTGAGATGAAATGGAGGACCTACAGTTTAACGTGGAATCCGAACCACGGTGGAGGCCTGGCATTCCTCACATTCACAAGATGTCTTGTCAGAGGTGAAGGAAGGGTTTGGTAATCAGATAAAGCTTTGCCGGGACCGAGGATTGAACCCCGGCCGCCAGCATAGAAGTCCGACACCTTACCCCTAGACCGCCAGGTCACCGACCATGTTTATTCTTGCACATGTGATCTCTTAAGTAAGCTTAGCTTGCTTAACATGTACCCTGCCCAAACCTTCAAATTAAAACAAGTTAGATTAGTGATATTCAACCTTTTGTTTATCCGCGTACCCCTAGATATGATTTATCTTCAACTTTGTACCTCCAAAGTTGTTAGTGCATAATGCAAGCTATACATATTCTTTAATCTACAACCAAAATAATACTGGCGTTTTCATATCGCATGTCCTTAATGTCCAGCTCTCTTCTTAGTGTTAACCATAAATCTGGCTCTGATTATTCAGTGTGCATCATGAAATAATATATATATTAAATTGTGGGTACATCCTAAGATGTCTTCACCTAACCCTGGAGGTATGAGTACCTAGGGTTGAATACCAATGAGTTAGAGTACCCTATTGTTAAAAGTGGTCAGAGCTCAACCCAGGGTCATTTTACTATGACACTTCACCTGGGCTGTTTTGAGAAAATGTGAGGCCCTATACAAAAAAATCTTTGGCCCCCCCTTTGTACGGCCTTGTACTACACTCTCCTAGATAAGAACTTGGTTTTTAATGCTCTTCTCCAGATCTTCTCAGATCCCAGGACAAAACAATAATTTATGTTACTACTGTTTAAGTCAAGCTGTAAACTTTTCACTACTTTAGTTTTCAATTAGTGATATATAAAAATAGTGTTTCGATTAGTTCCTTCTGTTAACACTGGCACAAGCAATGAAGGTTTCATTTATCCCCAGGTGGTCGGTAAGCGCAACATTTGGTCCCTGGTGGCGACCAGTCACGAGCACTCTCCCATGGCGGACCTGGACTGGGCAGAGATGGAAGGACTGTTCTGTCAACAGGCACCCCCCGCCCCTCAGTCACAGGCATCCCCTCGGCTGGGCAGGGACAATAGTGACCCAGATCGACGTCGCAAGGAGTCCTCTGAGGTGAGACGAACAATCTCTACTCTTAAAATAATGTTGTTTTTAACACGGTCATCGCTAGACCCCCAATCATCTGTTCAAATGGCACACATTTAGTACTGTACTTTTAAAGAAACGGTGAATTGTTTTACTCAGAAAATAAAAAATCCACATTTGAAGCGATGCGTAAATGATTAAGTTAACTTTTTATATGATTTTTAGAATTAATTCCACTCATATTATCTGGTTGGTATGAAACAATTATTATTTTATAATAATTTAAAGTGAAAATGGGCTTGTTCTGTCTCTAATAATAATTAAGAGCAAGCAACACATGGATTTCAGTCCCTTTACATGCTTGTATTATCAGTTTTTGGGACTTCCTGATCATTGTCAGCTGCACATTTAAACATGGGCTGATTTATATTGGCCAGTGTGTCGAAATTATAAGGATGACAGATTCCAGCTAGGATATAAAACTTAAAACTATCAAAAACAAGATTATTGAATCAAAAGTGCTGATGTGTTTAACTGTTTCAGCATCTAGTGAATTTTAGGGAAAGGAGAAATGTGCCCTTAAATAATAAATGGGGCCAGGAGGGGTGGGAAATGTTATTTACATAAGGCATACACATACAGTACCTATATGGAATGTTATGGATGCGGGAAATGGAACTTCCCTGGTCAACAGACATCCCAACTGCACCTCTGATTATAGTGAACTTTTAGTTTGTCCCATAAATATTCACTTGAAGTCTCCGGCTTTGATTCAAACGTGACATTCATGGAATGTCATCTGAGGGGCCAAGGCAGTGCGTAATATCGGCATCTTGGCACCTTTGAGCATAATAAAACCAGACTCACTCATACACTCCCATGTTTCTCAAGCTCCACCAAAGTTATTGTATGGCACCTTAGGTCTTGGCTGTAGTCGAAATTATCAATCAGCTCTGAGAAAGACCTTGAATCCCGGTTGAGTTAAAATGTACTCTTCATGCAGAGCCACCCAGAGGACTTGAGGTTCCTGGGTCTGTGTGAGTTTGGGTGCCCCATCTCACAAAAACTGATCAACTAACTTTGTGTGGTTTATTGATATTGTTACTAATATTATGTCCATAAATTATGTTCATGAAAAAAAGATAAACATTTCCTTCAATTATTAAGAAACATCATTTTTATCTATACAATGCAAACCCCCTGTTAAAAAACAATTATTGTTTATTAAAGTTGTATTTTATGCATGTACAGTATGTTGTTACTGCATAAAGACTTACTGCTCTTAAATATATATGTTTGGGAGACTGGGGACCCTGGGAAACGAATACCTGGGGAAAACAGCCCAATTTGTCTCCTCACCCCCAAACTTTCATCACCCCTCTGAGTGGCCTTGTTTTCATGTAAGGCTGAAATAAAGAAGACATAAGTGACAACAGAATTCACTCTTAAGTGCAGTCACACTTGCTAACAGCTCCACTAAATCTAAATGTATTTGAAATCAACTATTTCCTATGTTTGTATATAATACTGAACAACCCACTTCACTGGCCAAATGGTCTAAGATGTCACTCTCACGTTGGACTGGCCAGAGGAGATCAGGGTTAAAATCCCGGTCAGGTTTTCTGAGGGTGGTTTTATCCCAGATGGTTTCCCACTCTCCTTCCAAGCAAATGCAAGTAGATTACCTCTAAAATGCTTCCCTCCTCATCCCTATCCAATTAGAGTAGCTAATGGCTGCGTTATCTGATAGCTCGTGATCTTAATAAAATCACACATTTGTAGCCGACGATTTCCGCACGTCCACGTCCATCATAGACTCTGCTTTAAAATATGAGTGAAGAATGACCCTGGGCATGGGACGATTGCTGGATAGCTCAGTGGTTATAACATTGGTATACTAAGCCAAAGGTCCCGGGCTCGATTCCTGTGTCTAGGTATCATTTTTCAATTTTCAGAATATTATATCTAGATAGAGTAATCTTCACTAAAAGCATAAATAATAGCTTTGGCTATTTGATTCTTATAATATATGCGTCCAACCTGAACAGGTAGTAAGATGCGGTGATAAATAAAAAATACTGAAGCTACGCCTGACTGTTTCAGATTGTGCTCCTGGATGGAAAAAGAAGTTTGAATGTCAACATTTTCCTCAAACAGTTCAGAAGGTAAACAATACAGTTCCAAATAGAATATGAAGAGTACCAAATATATTGAACTCAGATGAACAAAGAAAGTTATGTGAATAATACCACTCCTTACATTGTCAAGAACACTTGAGATGTGTTCTTCTAACTTTGCTTTACTCCAAACGGAAACTTTGCAGACATCAAATGGGAGAAGATATAGTTTCAAGGAATTGGCCCAGAATGGACCTAACATTGTTCATTAATATTTATTGAAAATTTCCCAGTATATCTGTTTTTGTATTCTGTAGCTATTTACCCATGTCCAAAACATTTTAAACGATATTAATAAAACGTTGTTTTAATCTGTTAGTTCCAACGATGATATAATCCAGCTAATCCACGATGGAGAGCACGACGACATCGGAGCAGAGAAACTGCGAGGGCTTCTGAAGATCCTACCTGAACTGGACGAGTTGGAGATGTTACGGACATTCAACGGAGATCGCAGTAAACTGGGCAACGCTGAGAAGTTCCTTCTCCAACTCATACAAGTCCCCAAGTACGTTGCGACGCCAGGGTTCACCTTGAGCGGACCACAGTACTAAAGCGGTCTTTTACCTAAACTGGCTTCATGGCATAATGTGGTTGCACTACTTCTGCTTTACTTTTTTACTTGTATTTATAGTTGTGCGTTTACTTTATGTTGGGAACACTCTAATTCCTAAACCCTTAAGTATATATATTTTAGAATCAAGGATTCAGAAATATATCAGATTCAAGATACAGAAAGAATATTATATTTTATCAACATTTTAATTGGAACTTGTTTTAGATCTTTAATTATTATGGCTTATTATTAGTGGTGCAGACCCAACATAATTATAGGACAAAGTTAATAACAAGACCCATGAACCAATTAAATATGTTACTAAACAAAACAAAATTAGTTACTATTTGTTATCATACTACATTTATATTTCTTCTTATATTAATAAGCTTTTCCAAGATTATAATCAGAGATACAGAGGCAAAATCATCATCATCATCATCATCATCAACCAAGGCCGTAGTCAGCCAATCATTTCAGGGGGGCACATCCCCCAATTGCCGGATGCTAGAAAAGATTTTAAATATTTAACAGCTCTAAAAGCTATCTGAAGTGTTTTTTTTATAGCAACATAGGCCCTTGGCTGCTGAAGGCTAGGACAATTTCTAAATATTAATTAAACACCTCTAGAAACTATCTGAAGTGATTTTATGTCACCATAACCCCCTTACTACAGAAAGCTGGGACAATTTCTAGCTATTAAACACCCCCAGAAGCTGAAGTGTTTTAAATGGCAACATAGCTCCTTAACTACTGAAGGCTAGGACAAATTTCTGAATATTAAACAGCTCTAAAAGCTATCTGAAGTGTTTTTTTTATGGCAACATAGGCCCTTAACTGCTGAAGGCTAGGAAAATTTCTAAATATTAATTAAACACCTCTAGAAACTATGTGAAGTGTTTTTATGGCACCATAACCCCCTAACTGCAGAAAGCTAGGACAATTTCTAGCTATTAAACATCCCCGAAGCTGAAGTATTTTAAATGGCAACATAGCTCCTTAACTACTGAAGGCTAGGCAAATTTCTAAATATTAATTAAACACCTCTAGAAACTATGTGAAGTGTTTTTATGGCACCATAACCCCCTTACTGCAGAAATCTAGGACAATTTCTAGCTATTAAACACCCCCAGAAGCTGAAGTGTTTTAAATGGCAACATAGCTCCTTAACTACTGAAGGCTAGGCAAATTTCTGAATATTAAACAGCTCTAAAAGCTATCTGAAGTGTTTTTTTTATGGCAACATAGGCCCTTAACTGCTGAAGGCTAGGAAAATTTCTAAATATTAATTAAACACCTCTAGAAACTATGTGAAGTGTTTTTATGGCACCATAACCCCCTAACTGCAGAAAGCTAGGACAATTTCTAGCTATTAAACATCCCCGAAGCTGAAGTATTTTAAATGGCAACATAGCTCCTTAACTACTGAAGGCTAGGCAAATTTCTAAGTATTAAACACCTCTAAAAGCTATCTGAAGTAATTTTTTATAGCAACACAACCCCGTAACTCCTGAAGGCTAGGACAAATTATATATATTAAACACCTCTAAAAGCTATTTGCAGTGGTTTTTTTACTTTCTGTTATCTGCTCCTCCCATATCTTTCTTGACATCCTCTCCTTCTCTATCCTCATTACATACCCATACCACCTCCATAAGAGTTTTGAAATATTGAAGTATGTGTTAGTGTTTTTACATTTATTTGTGCTTTATTTTTTCACAACTATAACCTTGTATTTATTTTATGGTATTCAGCAGATTAATAAAGTAGTTGATTCAACCCATCTTTAAATTACAGTTCTTATCAATCTATAATTTGAGTTATTTCTCAACAAAAAACTTTAAATTTCTACTTCTATAAAAACACAACACTCACACTTCCATCCCATTGGTCGTGCCTACATAAAGCACTGATTCAGATGTAAACATTATTCGTTTATTGTTTTTCATTTTAGATATACATAGTTTATATGTCAAAGCTTTTAGGAACATTTAATATAGGCCATTTTCACAACTAGCCACAATTCCTTCCTCTTTCCCCTATCTTCCACTGGTCAAACATAAAATAACTACTTAAGAATGGCATCCAAATGAATATCTAGGATGTACATGACTTTATTTTTCTTATTTAATTTGTATACATGGGTCGATTCATATGTATTTAGAATGGTTTTTCCCGTGTAATTTATCACTCTAAATAAACTTTCTAAAGCCTATGCTTTAGATCAAATGGTTAATAATCCTTGTGTTAAATATATATTTTAAAAAAATGATGGTAGTAACTGCACCAAACTGTTGTTTTCAGTTACAAACTCCGTATAGAAAGCATGTTACTAAAGGAGGAGTTTGCCGCCAATATGGGATACTTGGAGCCGAGTATTAACGCCATGATCATGGCTGGAGAGGGTGAGTTTGTTATTCTAAATATAAAGTATGTCCCTTTATAAGTTTATTTCTTAAAACTTTTGGTTGTTTTTAAATAGATAATTTGCGAATAATTTGTAAGCAAGACATTGATTCAGGAAACAATGGTTTGAGCCATTATTGAGTATAAAGGGGTGGGGTTTTTCCCCACCTTTTTTTCCACAGATTATTTTTATGTAACTACTGCTGCGTTTCTTTAAACGGTACCGCCCTCTTCCTATTTTCTTTAATTGGATATTAAAAGTTACTACCACACTAGTACTAAAATCATATTATTTTAAAGAAAGAGGAAAATTAATTGATTGTTACAAAGACTCTCTTTAAGTAAAACAGTTTTACACTTTTTGATGTACGTATATTTTATTCATTAAGAATGAAACCGATCTAGTCTTTTCCCTACTCTTTGTGTATTTTGGTTTCCTCATTTATAAAGTTGTGTTGAGCTTTTTCACACTCCCTCCTGATTATTTTTGATAGATTGAAACCTAAGTCGAGGGACTTGGCGGTAACGATCAATTTTCTTCAAGAGGCAGCCATCGCTTCTTTGTCAAGTGGTAGCAATGTAAATTGTGAATGGTGTTCTTCCTTTCATTGTAAAAACTATACTGTGTTGTGTTACTAGGAGAGAAGAGGTTTAAGTTATTGAAACCTTAAAACACATTGTTAAATTGATTCATATTTTTTAACTTATTTTTTAATAAAATAAACTTCAATTTCTTGATTGTTTGTTGANAGTTATTGAAACCTTAAAACACATTGTTAAATTGATTCATATTTTTTAACTTATTTTTTAATAAAATAAACTTCAATTTCTTGATTGTTTGTTGATAACTCCTTAAAAAACATGTTTTAACACTTCTAATCATACTGTTGGCACATGGTCTAAATTTCAAACTTAGTTAGTCTGGTTTGACGATGACAGGGAAGTCGATTTTAGAATTGCGAACAGGTGGTCTAACAGGGGTTTTAATTAATTGTCTCTTATTCTTGATTCATGTAAATATGGTTACATTTCTTCTAAATTTTCCATTTTTAATTCCTACCACAGTTTAATTAATACACAGGTGGGTAACCCAAATGATCAGTGAGACAGGGTGGGAATTTTACATGAGCTATAATTATGCAATAAATTATTTTTTCTCTCATTGGTTTATGGTGACCTCTTTTAGAATTTTTTTTTGTTTCACACCTCCTTCTATAGAGTCCATATAGAATAACACCGAGGTCAATGAATTGTCCCGTAACAACCAATTTTCTTAAAGATGCTGCCATTACTTATTTCGCTAGTGGCATCAGTGTAAAGCCAAAATGTGTTTTTATTCCTTCAATTATTTTTGATGATGATAATATATTTTTACTCTCTCATTTTGGCAGACCTGATGACAAACAAGCACCTGCAAGAAGTATTGTACATGGTGCTTGTGGCAGGGAATTTCCTCAACTCTGTGAGTATATTTGAGGCTCCAATCAGAGTGAAGAGGGTTCAGTGGTTTTTGTTTCGAGGGAAAATGAGTTAAATGAACATAAACTGTATTAAGAACACTTAAAACAGACATATTTTCAAATCAGCTCCTCCTGCATTGTGCTAAAATTACAAACTTACTATTTAGGTATGGTGGTATTAATGCGAAGACTGTCCCATTCATCGTGAATTATTTGTTACATCCACCACCTCGGTGGCATAGATGGCTAACACACTAGCAAAGTGTTGAGCTAGACTGCCGAGGACAGGGAGAACGAGGTTCAAAACTATGTCGGGTGAACTGGAGGGGGGGTTTCCTAATTGGATTTCCACGCAAATTCGAGTCCACTTCCTCTAAATTCAACCTTCCCAACTATTAGCCCATTAGCATAATAAGTACTTAAGCATATATCCCAAACGGGTAGTAAGACGCGGTGCTAAATAATAATAAAAATATTGTTAAATCAAAATTATCATTGACAACAAACGATTAATAGCATGTAAAAAGATAGAACTAACTGTTTCAAATAAAAGACACACAAATCAAAATGAAAGAACGTTTCTGGTGTCGACTAGAAGAAGCCTCAAGAAATCAGTTACCACTTTTATCAAGCTACACAAACCACAAGACCTTTTTAAAACTAACAAAAATCCTAGATAAATATAATCTGAAATACCATATATACACTACTCGACTTTTTAAATCTTTGGCAATATCGTTGGTTAAAAACCTGGGTAATTTTGTTTTTAAAAAAAGAACAAAAAAAAAACGCTCAAACATTTATATGTAAAACAAAAAAAAAAAACGCTCAAACATTTATATGTAACATCTCAATTAGAGGACATGTTAACCTTGATAATAGGTTGGTTTTTCAATTCATTCAAAGAGAAAAATATATGAGGCAATATATATTTTTAACATATGGCTCACCATCATCATCATAATATGATTAAAATGTTAACTGTTTTCAAATATGTACCTTCAAAGTTGTTTCTCTGTGTTGGCTTTTTTTCCTAGCACTTAAATTACATTAGTGTGCATTCTGCAGGGTTTCAAACCATTTTCATACATTTCCAAGCCATTTGGTAGCTATTCATTTTACAAACACAAGATTTGTAGCCTCTAATGTTTGATATGAGTATATTTATTCTATTTATATTCATATATAGCTAAATTTAAAAGATAATAATTAGGTAAATTGTTAGATATATCTGAATAAAAACATGTTTGTTTGATGGTAATTTTGCTATTCAGCACATGTACCATACTAAGTTTAGGTTTAACTCCTTTTGGCCATTATTTTATAGTCTATTTTAAATGATTTTCAAGAGATGTGGTGGATCTTTTAATACAGTATATTCCGGCTTGCCACTTAATTGAAGCAGTGAAGGTAATGATTGAACAAACTAACTGTATGTAGATTGCACGCATGCTCGAAACTGGCCCATTATATTCAAGTTTAGGTAGGTCTATACTTGAGGCTCACTAATTATGATTGTGAAACTAACCCATTCTATTCTGGTCTAGGTAGGTTTCTTTGTTTAGCACCGCGTCTTACTACACGTTCGGGTTATACCCACTCAAGCTAATGTGTAATGGTAGGGGTATTGTTAGATGAAATGGAGGACCTACAGTTTAACGTGGAATCCGAACCACGGTGGAGGCCAGACATTCCCCACATTCACAAGTCGTGATATAGAAACGATGTGTCTCAATTAAAATGTATGCACTGTATTACCATACTTAACTATATAGCCATTTTAAATGTGTCATACAAAATAAAGGTAGATGAAGTCATATTATACCAAAATACAAACATGTCAGTTGTGAGCAATCAATATAAATATGTTATAAAATAACTTCTTCAGTACGTATAACATATTTACAATATTACTGGTTCTTTGTCAGGGTGGCTATGCTGGTAATGCCGCTGGTGTAAAACTGAGCTCCCTGCAGAAGTTGACGGATATCCGCGCCAACAAACCTGGCATGAACCTCATACACTATGTGGCTCTGGTGAGTGTAATTTCTCATTTTCTCGAGATGTCTTAGCGAAGCTTCTACAAATTCCCAAGACTGCACTAATAGTTAACTATGAGCTACTGGAAGCGGGACTGCTTTTACACTATGCAGAAAACTAAACTCTTACTTGAACGGTATTCGAACCAGAGTACTTAGAAGATTTTGAGCATTGTTTGAAGCTCACAAGATACTCCCATCAAGTCCTAAAACAAAATTATTTTATTTTCTGTTGCAAATAACTTGTAGTCTAAATAAGAAAGAAACTAGAGTTTCCTTTTTATTTCTACATTGCTGTAAAATTGTATATAAAATACTGTTGTTGTTTTTTATAATAAAACCATTGCAGTTTATTTTGTAAAAAAATGGTAACTGTTTATTGAAAGTTTGCTAAGTTTGCTATTCCCCAAGACCAATTGGTTTCTAGCAATCATTAATGGGTCACATAGTAGTTGTTTATTCTAATTATAACTGCTAAAATAAATGAATGCTCTTTAGTACAATCTAATTTCCGAGAAATTTATATAATACAGATAGGATAAAGAGTTTTTTCTTTTTACTTAAAGCAAGCTGAAAAGAAGAGAAAAGATTTACTCCGATTCCCTGATGAAATGCCTGCTCTCGAAGAATCTACAAAGTGAGTAGTGTGACCCTATATTTTATTTTTTATTGCCCCGTATTACTATCTAGTCAGGCATATACACATATATGATAATTACTCTACTGGGGTGGTGATGAGCAAGGAAGCATTTTAGAGGTAATCTACCCGCATTTGCATGGGAGGACAGTATAAATCCATTTAGGGAAAAACCATTCTCATTGGTCTCTATTTTTGAATTCTGATTTATGTACACGTTTCTAAATACCAAGTACATATAAATACAAAATATTATGATGAAAGAAGCTACGCATAAGTTTGAAATGGGCAATATAACCTCTTAAAATAATGTCACCAAATTAGCGGTGGTTTGCTAAGGGTATGGGAGAAGGGGTTGGGGGAGGAGGTGTGGAGTAAAGTAGTTCTGTAAGTGATGACAGAACACATAAAAGTGATCTTAAAAAGAACAAAAATTAACATACAGGGTTTTAATGTGAAAATACTGTCATAGTTTAATCTGCCAACTGTGAATCGAAAAATATGTTTTGTTTAAAATGTCAAAAGCTACATTTTGGCTCTTTTGAGAACTTCTTCCACATATATACAACAAAAAATTGTTTTTACAACATGTCTTAAATCATTTTTTATTAGTTTCATTTAGTAAAAATGGGGTAGTGTTCAGTCTAACTCTATCACGGTCCAGAATATTATTTACAATAAAAGTATATTCTTTGACATTTTATTTGAATAATTATTTTTTAGGATTGACACTGGACACTTGAGGTACACTTCACTTCCTAACACCCTTGCCTCTGGTGTTTATGTCCAATAAAATATTCCACTGTTCTTTGCCTTAGTTATTGGCTACAGAGTCTGTAAGCTCCGCATCCATTCCATATAGTCCTCGAGTCCTTGATGGTCTTTAGGAATGGAGATTGCGTTTACAGGTGCAGTTCTTAGCAGGCCATATTGGCTAGTCCTTATTCCTGTTTATAGACTTTGTATTTTTAAGGTGCACAGTGGTCCGTAAGAGATTGACTCCACACTAATAGAAGGCACTGTCTACAAAGTCCTGATCCTTAAGCGCTTAGTCCTCCATAGAGATTGTCTCAGCTTTAACTTTCCAAGCGACCACCCTTTAAGCTCTCATGACCCTTACTTAGCTTAGTGCAAAGTCCCCACATGTGGCAGAAACATCCAGGCCCAGAAAGAAAGGTTGGAATATTTTCCCACCGCTAAACAGTCCTGCGTAAGCAATTCGTTACACTTAGCTGACTTAGCTCGAGCAAACCAATGGCTATCCATGATTTCTTCTTATTGTAGAACAACTGTTGAGCAACTACAAAATGAAATCAATACCTTGGATTCTCGTATCAAGAAGATCAAGAAACAAATAGATATGCCTTCAACAGAGAAAGACATCAAACAGCAAATGGAAGAATTTTTGCAGGTAGTGTACACAATTACAGAATTCACTTAGATTGTTTTACATGCGCCTTCAAATCTATTCTATTCTAGGTATTTAAAAAATAATAATAGTGCTGTAATAAAGAAATTATTTTCTATTGTTTTAAAAACGTTAAAACATACATCTACAATTATTATTGGCCAAGAAATATTTGTTTACAAATATATACCCAATTACTGTATAGTAATAATAAAAACTGAAAACTACCATATACAATATTGTAGTATAGCATTAGATAGTAAATATATTATTTTAACACCTAGACCTACATTTTAAAACTTGTTTGGTTTATGACTATTTATTGTTGTTTAATTCATAACATTTCATCTTATTTATATTGTTTACTTTCATGCAGCAATATGCATCTATATATTTTAATGGTGAGTGTTTCGAGTTTAAATTATAGATATCTTATCATCTTCAACTACTTACAGCCTTTTGCAGGGTCACTTTGCAATATTAGTGTGTGTGTGTGTGTTAGTTGATTTCAGAAATACAAGTAGTCCTACCTATGTTTAAGTAAATGTAAATATATATCTATTAATTTCTAGTAAAGACTTGGTTCATAAAACAAAAAAGTACAGTACATAAATCAATAATCGAGATCGAAAACTTTGTTATGCTTGCTTATTTATTAATTTTGCATTTTATATTTAATTTTCCGAAAAGTAATGAAATAATATCTACAGTCCAATTTTTATTTTTTTAAAAACCTTATCTGACAAGTAGAAAATTTACTAGACCTTATTTTATGTATTAATATATCAAATCATGTGTGCGGCTCCAGCTTTTAAAAAATGGTATCATTACCTATTAAATAACACTAATAATATTTAAATGTTATCAATATTGACAAAAAAAAAAAGTTTTGAATTTTTCGAAATTCTCTTCCTACCAAAATCCTTTTTTTTATATCAAATCGCTTAACATCATTAAGATACCTGTTGACAAATCGCACATAATACCAACAGTTAATCTATGAAAAATAGTTAAATGTTCAGCATAATAAAATAGATGGTTGAATTGTATATTTTGTTTTGCCCCCGCCAGATGGCAGAGCAGGAGGTAGCAGCTCTTCAACACGATATGGAAGAGCTAGAGCTAGTACGTAAATCTCTGTCCGAGTTTTTCTGCGAAGATGCCGGTACCTTCAAACTGGAAGAGTGCCTGCGGGTGTTTCATGGGTTCTGCACCAAGTTTCGGCAGGCGGTGGCGGAGAACGAGCGGCGGCGCGCCCAAGAGGAGCAGGCCAACACTCGCAGGAGGCAGCGGGAGGAGCAGCTTGCCAACAAGAGGAGGCAGTGTGAGTGCACCTGGGACTGTCTCTTGGAAAGTATTCAATGAGGGATATAGAAATAGAGTACGAAGAAGGCTTATTGAGTAGAACAAAGATCTGTTTTGCATTTAATTTGATAAAAAGGTTTACATTTTAAGTGTCAGTTTTTGTGGCATCTTTGTTTAAAATCCATCTACTAACCAATTGAAAATTGTTGATTATTTTCTTACCATTCGGGTGTTGCTTACAATTGAGTGAATGATGATGGAAACACCATAAAGTAGTAAGGTAATGTAAGTGAAAGGGAAGAAAGCCAACCTAATCAGATAGTTAGATTAGACCAGACGTGGGGAACCTTCGACATTTAGACCACATGTGGACTTTTGAAGGGTTCGGTGCCGCCTTTTCTCATATTCTATCAATTATGCATCTTTATTGGTTATAAATTATACATTCTTTAATTAAAATTGCACTCCTACAATATAATATGTTTTGTTAATTGTTGAGATGTTTAGAAATCTATTACAGAATAATTTTCTATTTGATTTTATAATCCTCATTACATGCTGATACATATTTTAAAGTATACTTTCACAATACAATATCTACAGTTAAATTTTAAAATGAGTCAATATCTTTGGAAAATAAATTCGAGAACAAGCGAAAAAAAAGCCCATTATATATTTTATAAAGTAATTACCAGTGTGGGTTTAAGGAAAAACAACATAAACTTTTAGAGACTTACTTATATTTAATTACTTTATGGCATTGGAGAATTATTGCTTTAAGACTTTAGTATCTTTTTACAACTAAAGCTCACAAAATTGTAATAATATATTTGCCAATATCTCAGAAACTGTTGGATTTATAAAAATATATTTCATATAAAAGTTTTTTATTTTTAACAGTACTACAATTTTGCAATGATAAGTTATCTAGTATCTCAAATAGTTGCAGATATACGGAAGATTCTGCTTCTGTAAAGTACCCTAAAATTAATTTTCATGGTAAAATAAAAATAACAAGTTTATTTATAATATTAATCAACACCTTGATACAAATTTTAATCAAAATCGTTAGTCGATTTTGAGAAAATCCATTTTTTCTCTTTTCGCCCTTTCTTAAACGACTCTTATTTTTAAGTTTAAACAGACACACAGATAGACGTCATTGCAAAGACCACTTTTTAGAGTTTGGAGGGTATTAAGACGTCGACATCCATCAACATTTCAAGTTAGATTTTTTTTTGCGATCGCAATACTTTTACCTTTTGTGTTTGAAAGTTAAGAAATATATATATTTAATTATAGCTTGAAAGTTATTGATTTTATAAAAATATGCTTCTTATAAAATATTTATATTATAAAGAGACCTACATATTTGTAAAGATAAATAATTTCATATTATAAAAAAAAAAAAACGCATTAGACCTGAACCCCTAAAGTCATATTGCCGAAATATTGAGAGAAGACATTTTGTTTGTAATATATAGAAATGAAATTTAATCAAAATCGCTAGAGCCGATTTTAAGAAAATCAACTTTTTCTCTTTTTGCCCTTCAGCAAACTACCCTTAATTTTAGGGTTAGATATCCCATTCAAAAAAATCCTCGGGGCAACCCTATGAAAACCCTAGATACCAAGTTTTAGCCTGATCAGTAAAATAGTTTAGGATTTAGTTGGAGACAGACAGACAGATAGACGGAAAGTCAAAAACAACTTCCTTGGATTCGGGTGGGGGAGGAGGTGGGGGGTCATGAAATATCAAGACTCATCAAAATCTTGAGTTCAATTTGACGATCACTATACTTTCTCTACCCGTAAGATAGCGAGAAAGTAAAGAGTTGAGTAAAAAACTGTTCGCTCCTTTATGAGTTCCTAAAAATACATTAAATTATTTTTAAGAAAAGTAACTTAAATATTATCATTTTGTTGAAATGTACCCTTAAACAACTTTTTCTTAAATAAAATTTTAAATATTTTCTCTTGAATAAAATTGAACATTTTGAATGATTCGAGGATTGGAATTTGGATTTCAGATTCAAAAGAAAATTTAAGACTCAAATTTGAAAAATACAGGGTTTGATCCCTCTCTCAAAAAATATCTTTCCTCATTTTTCTCTATACACTCTTCACATTAACATATTCTGACCTACACATGATTTAAAATTTTCAGAAATATATTACTTTTTCAAATTAAGAAAGAAAAGAAAATTTAAAAAAAAACACAAAGCTGCTATTATTTTGTCCACGTTATTTTGTGTTTTTCTATTTGAATGTAGTTTCAGTAAGCGGCGGTCAGTTGGGTCCCAACAGCTCTGAGTCCGACAGTAACCTGATGGATTCTCTCCTCTATGATGCACGATCAGGGCTAGCTCAAGGCAAGATCATCGAGAAGGACTATAAGGTGAACAATATAATATCTACAGTACATGCAGGGGTGGACCAGCATGCTCAAAGTGGCTTGAGACTTCAAGTATGATGGCCCTTAACATCTATTTACTTACACCATTGAAGCTTTGTTTCAGTTTAAGCTGAATTGGTGAAATGAAGTATTTTTATTTTTAGTAAATTTAATCCCGATGCAATTTCAACTACAATATTGATAATTACATTGCTTTGAAGTACATCTAACACATCAGCTTTTACTTTCTATTGACATAAGCAAAAAATGCTTCTAAATTGTTAAACACTGGTCTATGTACATTTTAGATGTTTGTAAAAAGATCTTCCACCCCCTAATTATGTTGATTACAGTCAATATTCACTAAACAAATTATTTTACATTTATCTTAAGAAATTGTTTATAAACAATCCCAAGAAACCACAAACAGAGCGGTTTTTAAATTAATGCCATTTGATATATTCACAAATTATGTATTCCAGATACCCTCAAACTTACTCACAAGAACTTTTGCTTTCAATTCAATAAAACCAATCATTTATAATTGAACGGATAAGTTTATTTTAGCTTAAAGTAGTTGCTGGGGCCCAAATCAAACCAGCCTACTGGGATATCTAACGGTGTTCCGGCAACCCATTCCGCCCTGATGTTCTGTACTCTTCATAGTTGTTTTTCCACCTGCGATATTAGTGTTTTAGAGATCCAATTTATGTTAACTCCAAACCAAATATAATCTTTACAATAAACACTTTTTACAAGGATTCAGACAAAGTTTAACTGGGAAACTTACTGCTGGTAGGTTAGAGCTCAAGATTGACGTCTTTACATCAGGGCAGAGTCAAACAAATTCTTCAAAACATGTTTTCTTTTAAATGCTTCAAATAAAATTACTCGTATTTGTTCATATTCTTGGTCAACTTGTAAATCATTTTAATTTCATCGAGTTGCAAACAAATATCTGTTGGTTTGTTTTTCTTTTCCCTGATTTATAGGTTTACAATGTATTTATTAGTCTTATAATATGTGTATTAAGGGTGTTCAAGCAAGTTTTAAATTATTTTTTTATTTTAGTGGGGTAGAGTGGGGGGGGNATCTGGGGGACTATTTGGGTGTGCTTGACTAACATACTTTTGTTTTAAAATAAACATTATTTGGGACCTTTCTAAAAAATTTCATTGTTATAAAAACAATAATTATGACATATAACTTTATTTAAGTTTATTATGGTTATAGCAATAGCTTATAATTTAAACTTCTATTAATAATGTAGTATTTTGAATAAAGAAATAACAATATTAGAGAAAATTTCAAACAATGTTTATTTTAGGCCAAATTTTTTTAATCAAGAAAGTATGATTGGATTCCCAACTAAATTTTGGTATATTAAAAACTCACTCTAAACACCCTTGAACACAATCAAAACTTATTCCCATCATCCTGACGAGTAGTTGAGCAATGTTCAATTTTGGTGTCAGGGCCGCAAGTTCCAGAATGGTGGTGGCATGACCTCAGAGGAAGATATCTCCATCACAAGCTCACCTCTGGTCACTCGGAGGCGCATGGGATCCTTCTCGGGTCCGACAGGGGATCAAGCTGCATCTAAGGACGAGGGCTACTCACCAGGTCAGTATTTGGGGTGGTGTGGTAGAGTGACAGATTTATTACATTTTTGGTGTGAGTGGAAAAAAAATACTCTTTTGTCAAAAAAAAGTAGCTATATATGAAAAAATACAATTATTTGTATAAACACAATTCACCAATCATAGGGCTAGCATAAGAACATTTAATTCATTAAAATCATTTAAAACCTTGTTTATGTTTGAAAGTCGAAGACAATGGTATAAAATGTGTTAAGAAGCTTTTTTATTTACTTTTTTTATTGTTTAGCAAGAAATAATAAGAAAAGAAGTTAAAAAACAGTCAACAAGCAAAATAAATTTTAATGTTCTTTAAGATTTTGATAGACATTGTTGCACACAGTATATTAACTTATAAATAGGCTCACCCATTTCCTCTGCTTTGTTTGAACATGTTTAGAACAAGAGTATCGTGCAGTGCTGACCAAACAATAGACATTACACTTGTTGCCAACTTAACCTAACTCAATTGCCTTAACCATCCATGACTATCCTCCCATCTTGGATACAACACAAGATTATAAGTTAATTTACTACAACTCTATCACATTTATTTAATTATCTAACTAAATTATTGTGGTGGATGAACAAACATAAACAACAATAAAAATAATAAATACCATTATTGCTAGAAATTCATTATCATCAATGGTTACCCACCCGTGGTGGGTCAGTTTAGTAAAATGCCTCTAGATTAATTTGTCCTTCCACCATTCTTCCTCCTTTATTTGTTTTATTCTTTTCCTCTCACTCGCATACTGCACACTGTTCCTACCATACATTGCAATCTTTTATCTACATACTTCATTTCCATCATTCACCTTGGGATTATTTCCTTTTTCATCTTCGTTACATGACCATACAATCTTGCCTTTGCTTCCTATACTATTCTACTATCTTATGTACTCCCTGTACCCGAACTCTTGCTCGGACAACTTCATCTTGATCTTGTTTCTCCCCGTGACAACTGACATGCTCCTTACAAACTTCATTCATATGGCCTTCACTTTCCTGGTCTCTCTTTCATCCATATTTCTTCTTTGTATGTAACTATGGGTACAAAGTATGTCCTTCATAATACTTCATATTAAAAGTACAAGAAACTGTTGCCTTGTTCTTTATTATTCATAAAATACTAAACTATGGTGTTGTTGACTTATTGCACTCTTTCAGAAGGGAGAGGAATGTTGCAGTGGAAATTCGCTCGTAGAAGATGCAGACAAGGTCAATAGTCAATGTGGCATGTTGTGTTTTGTGTTCTTTTCAGTGATTTGTCATAAAAAAAAACCCAGATCTAACTTGGCTACCATTTGATTATTTAATAGTCACCCTCTATAGATAATCTGATAATTAAATTAAATTAGTTAAAGTAAGATTCCAGTATACAGTTATATCATTACCGAAGTTAATTTACTCCTATCGTTTCTAATAAGTGTTTATATATATATATATATACTCTCCTCCATTTATTTTTGCTTAACCCCCATATCCTAGGCTATATATTCCTAGCCTTCTTCTACCCAGCGGTTGCGGATTTGTAACCGACCTCTGACGTTGGGGCACTATGTAGGTTCGATAACATTGCCTCGATGAGATGGTGTGATGATGATTATGATGATTATGTGGTGCCAGTAGAAGTCTTAAACCTAACTTTAACTTAATTAACCATACCAAAAGACCATAGCAATAATTCCCTTTCAAGGAAAATACCTATGGTACTTCCGGGAATCAAATCGAGAACCTCTAGCTTAGTATCCAGTACTCACTAGGCTGGCTTATACACTAAATGTTTTATTTACAACTATACAGTAAATAACAGATTGATATCACCATCTAATGATGCGTTTTAGAAAATATTATTTTTTTATTGATTTTACATCTTTGAGGTTCGACTTGCAACGTTCTGTACCTTTGTAGTGGATAAAATAACCCTCGTGAATAACTATACTGTAAATGGAAACAAAGAAATGTTAATAGCAACATATGTTTGAAAAAGTGGATTAAATTTAGTTCTTATCGAAACTAATTTTTCAAATTAAAACCATTAATTATAAACAAAACAGGTAAAAGCCTAAACAAACTATCTTCACTATTTTGAGTACATAAGAAGGTACTGGATTTGTAAAAAATAGTTATTTATGTTAGGTACATATTGTGTTTTAATAATGAACCTTTGGATCAACATTTGTTTTTAATCAAGCATGTAGGCCTTACCTTTCTGTCCTCCCCGCATTGTTTATTGAGGTCAATGTAGGCTTATAAAGTGAAGAACCGGCCAAATAGTACAGTAATGGAAAGCATTATACTAAGAAAACGAATATACTTCCTTGAATTAGCCAGTAAGCAATTAAATCTGAATGGGTTAATAAAATTAATTTAATATTTTACTGAATGAGCAACAGGTTTTTTTGGTCAGCTTATAGGAAAGAGAATATTACTGTTAAAGAATCACATGGGGCCACAAGTATTTTTTTTTTCTTGGGGTAAGGAAACCAACTTCTGTAAATAGTGCTGTAAACTACAATTGAAGCATTGAAAATTACAATTTTGTAAATAACTCTTTCTTACTGCTCTTCTTAATCAAACCTTTGTTTGTTGAGAATTTTTTCCTTATTTCAAATTAAAAGTAGGCCTACAGCCACTACAACATATTATGTATTGGTTTATGAATATCAAAATAAATGTAATATTTAGCAACATTGGTCCAGTCGGAGCTAAAATCAAATACAGTAGAGAATAATAAAGGACACTTCTTACGTATGATACAGAGGAAGAGAGGGTGATGTCCATTTTTAACTCACATTGACATCTGTTGGATAATCACCAGACATTTCTAATGCAGTTATTATTATGGTTAAAAGAGGTCTCTGTCATATTTCAATTAATTAAAAGAAAAAGTATTTGCAGAGGATCTTTATGGGGCATGAGATATAAAAGTTGTTGTACTGAATAATGTGTATAGGGTGACTTTCCCCTCTTTTCCATTATACCCTTCAATTGTACCATTGTTAAAAGTAGAGACAAGTCGTGTGACGTGATCCTAATGCTTTGACCGAAAAATTTGTGACAACTTTTAACTAACATTAATTTATATAGTGTTTATATCCGTTAAATAAATCGGCTAGTTCTTTGGCTTTGCCAGGAATAAAACCTGGGACTTTGAGATCATTTAAAGTCAATACGCTTTAAATCATTTTAATAGAGATGAGGATATAATGTTCTTGTTAGAATAATAAGGAATATATATATATTTTTGGAAAATAAAATAAAGATTATAGATCTCGTTCATAGTTCTTTATTATGTATTATGTGACGCTGTATTTAATAAATATTGCTTCATTAGGTCCTTCCACCAGGAGTGTTGTTGTCAGCTCATGGTGCGCAAATTGCTAAGTGTCCAATATTATCTTCTACTGTAATTGTTTGAATGCATGATGTTAATAAATGTAAACTATTCTTTGTTTTCATTACTTGTATTGTTTCTAACAATTGTTAAAACTAATAAATCTAAATTTATCCTAAACTTAGTTTCAATTTTTATGTGTATGTGTGTTTATTTTAAAAGGGTTGCTCAATATATTTTTAAGACTCATCAGTCATCTGAAGGTGACCTGGTGGTCTAGGGGCAAGGTGTCAGTCAGACTTCTGTGCTGGGGGTTCGGGGTCAATCCTCGGTCCCGACACAGATTTATCTGATTGCCAAACCCTTTCTACACCTCTGATAAGACGTGTATTAATCACAACTTGTGAATGTGGGGAATGCCAGGCCTCCACCGTGGTTCAGATCCCACGTTAAAATCTAGGTCCTCCATTTCATCTCACAATCACCCTACCATTACATATTAGCGTAAGTGTGTATAGCCCGAACAGGTAGTAAGACTGGTACTGATAATTATGATGATGATTATGACAGCAATAATAATAATAACAATAACAAATATAACAACAACAACATTCTTCTGAAGATGAATAAAGTTTTATAACACCAATAATGAAGACTTGAAATTAAATAAACCTAACACATATTTTAGTATTTTTTCTATTGCATACTGTAGGTACTATGTAACATATTCATGTAATATGGTATGGTGACTGTTTCAATGTGTGTGTGTTCTATTATCGTGTAATTTCTCAACTAATTAACACTCTTTGATAAACCTGGCACATAAATATAATAGGGTTTTGGTTGAAAGGACCTTTTTTAAATAAATAAAAAATGTTGATAAACTTTAATACTATTTTACTATATAACTAGTATAATTTCATTGGCTTAGTAACATCTAGCCAAGGTTGATTTTAGAGGTCAAATGACTTGAATAGGTGAAAATTGTTCTAATAACGTTCGTAACTACCAAAAAAGTTCCTTACTATCTGAATCTGACTATATATCCACTGGGATATCATAAATTTTCACTTTTTTTAATCTCCTTCCATTCAATCTACTTGCCAATAGAAATGCATATGCGTAAACAGAAAAAAAGTTTCTGCCATGTTTAACACTCATATAAATAAAACAAAGAATTACCCTACTCACCACCTTTAGGTGCACCACTGGCGGAACATATTATACATATAAAAGGTTATCATAGTCCCACCACAAACTGCAGTTCTTTGTAGTTCTTAAATTATTAATATAATACATATTTTGAAGTTCTCTGTATGCACTGCATGAATTTATCTACTCCTCTTAAAGAATAAATTTTTTAGGGGTGTACAAGTAGGCATTTTTTACTTTGAATTGAGTTTGAGTTGAGTTTGTATGAAAACAATGAGAGTACTTTTCGAGTTCTAGTAGTATAAAACATTATTTGTACAATAAATATTTCAAGTTGAATTTTTGTAATATATCCATAAAGTACGACACACACATAATTTTTTTTTAGAATTAATTTTGTTTGTGAATAAACCTTATAATCACACAAATTCAAGTTTTTAAATAAAGCTATAATTTGTACACTTAATTTTTGTAAATCAGACCAGAGGAAATATTAAAGGTCTCTATTTTCTATGAAATTATATTTTACAATTGAATAAAATTAGTAAAAATAAGAATTTTCGAGAAAAAAAAATGAAAATTCCAAGTACTCATATTTTTTGAGTTTTGTAAAATTCGTCAAGTTCAAGCAACTGTTAAACTAGACTCAAAACTCAAATTTTTTAGTACTCACACTCCCCTAAACTCTTATAATAATATTGCAATCGTAACTCTAATATTAACAGAGGAAAAGGGTTAAATAGCTTAGATTGAACCGCTTTGTGAATTTGTTTATTTTTAATCAGAGCCTCTTTTCCCTTTTTGAGGTACATTTTGTTACATATGGAAGAAGGTACCATCTTCCACATTTAAAAATGTATACATTTATTATAATTTTTGCCACACTTTACTATTGAAGACCCATTTCAAAATAAAAATTAATTATTTTAATGTAATAGTTTTGGGAAGACACTTCAGTTTGTGAATAAACCTATAATCACACAAATTCAAGTTTTTAAATAAAGCTATAATTTGTACACTTAATTTTTTTAAATCACACAAGAGGAAATATTAAAGGTCTCTATTTTCTATAAAATTATATTTTACAATTAAATAAAATTAGTAAAAATAAGTATTTTCGAGAAAAAAAATTGAAAATTCCAAGTACTCATATTTTTTGAGTTTTGTAAAATATGTCAAGTTCAAGCAACTATTAAACTCGACTCAAAACTCAAATTTTTGAGTACTCACACTCCCCTAAACTCTTATAATAATATTGCAATCATAACTCTAATATTAACAGAGGAAAAGGGTTAAATAGGTTAGATTGAACCGCTTTGTGAATTTGTTTATTTTTAATCAGAGCCTCTTTTCCCTTTTTTGAGGTACATTTTGTTACATACGGGAGAAGGTACTGTCTTCCACATTTAAAAATGTATACATTTATTATACTTTTTGCCACACTTTACTATTGAAGACCCATTTCAAAATAAAAATTAATTATTTTAATGTAATAGTTTTGGGAAGACACTTCAGTTCAACACAAGAATATAAATGTTTTATTTCTTTTGTTAAATACCTGATTATTTTTTTATAGATGTGACACCAAATGGAAGTCTTCGTCGACGCAGGAGCAGAGTTCTATCAGAAGAAGACGACTCCAATCTGATGGATTTCCTGCGATCATCTGGTCATGACAACACTCGTGAGCGCAAGTCTTGGGGAAGTCTAGGTATGTATTCATTTGCATGTTGGACAGTAAGAAGAGGGAATACACATTTTAAAAATGTTGAATATGTTCCTGCTAAAAGAACTATTTGTTCCTACTCCCTCCTGATGAGTTTCGAGGAATTAGGTGGCAATGATTGATTTCCTTTAATAGGCAGCCATTACCTCTTTGTCCAGTGGCAGCAATATAAAGTGTTAACTGTGTTTTTCTTTTCATTATAGTTGCTATATTGTGCTAATTTCCTTTTATTTCTTACCATAACTCTTTCCTCTTCTTTCATATACCCGAAAAAGTTAAAATAGGTTTTTCTTAAAGAGCTATTTTGAAAATGTTAATATAATGGGTAAAGTGAATAAAAGATAGACTACTTGGTAGAATCTAGGGCTTAGACTTAGCGCCAACTAATGTCAAAGTGAATAATTAGAAGCTAAGTCTAGGTAGATCGGAAATAACAGTAGATTCTACAGTGGTAGATACAACCCAAGAGTTAGATACATCTTGTTTTTGTACTATGAATCAGCGTCCGCGTGAAGGTAAAGTTGAAAAACATATTGTTAAAAAACACTTTCAGTACAACCGGCGTGGCAGGACATAGCTAGGTAGTGGTTATTTGTCAATGCCACATTTATTATTTATTTAAATCTAATTAAACACCGCTATGTAGTTCCTAGTAAATCTTTAGACTATGACATTTTTAGGTAACGGTTCTTTGTTAATGACACCCTTAGAAATTGTAGTTGTGTGTGTGTGGACAAAAAATACAATAAAAAAAACATTGGTGCTGATGAGGTGAAAGCTTTGGTAAATAACTAGGGTGTGAGAGGTATCACTATCCATTTTCGGGAAGTCAAGGCTCCTCCACGTGTTTCGTCAGTTACTGGCAAAAACTCCGCCGTTAAAATGTCAACATTTTCACTTTCAAATCGTAACAGATATATTACATCTATTAACTTCCCTCTGAACAAGATACATTTTCTCATGTCTGACTGGCAGGAACATCACCATGATCAAACTGATGGACAATGCTGAAAAGATAGCATGGCCCCTTCACATCTTAAAAAAACCTAAATGTATCCCAGCGAAAAAGATATTTTCCACTCTTTATTCACCCAATACATCTTGCCCGTCCAGTAAAGTCAAGCTACATCTAGGCATACTAGTCTACAACTTTTATTCACATAAAACCTAAATACACCTAAAAAAAACATCCAAGACCTAGTTACATCTAGTTTTTATTCACATTGCTTAGTAGTTAGCCGATCATCTAACAATATGGTCATATTAACACACACAAATATGTATGTGTATATCTAATATATACATATGCACACAACTCAAACAGGTAAAACACATTAACACACACACATATTGTGTTGTTCGCATATGAACTAATTATACTAATATATTATAGATGAGTAAGGTTTATTTTAAAGGAAGAGTACTCACATTTGCAAACAGGTAGAGTTAAAAACAATTTAGGAAAACCACCCCAGTAAACTTGATCGGGATTCGAACTCCAGTCTTCCCATCATCGGTTGTTGAGTCTTTTGCATGTGTGATGCCTTAGACCAGAAATGGGCAACATTTTTTTCAATGTAGCCTCAGCTGTTGCGAATAATAAGAGAAATTCGCTACACCATGTAAAAATTGATGAATAAATTTGCTCAATAGAACATTTAAAACAATATACATCATTTGAACAACTTTGACTACTCTCTTGCAACTGCCTCAGATGCATATGGTGAAAATTGTTAAAATTGAAAATTTAGGACAATTTAATAAAAAGATTGACAATCCTTTTGTCTGACAAGTTGTAGAAACATCGGGTGAACATCTTAATTCAATGTACATCTTAGGTCCACCTCCAAATTTACATCAACAATTCGAGATCTGTATTTTGATTTGATGAAATCTCATAATAAAGAACCGTCCATCCCTAGTTTAGACTCATACTGAAGGCAGAGATGAAAGAAAATGTTGAGAAAGGGGTTGGCGGGGAGTAATGGATGGCAGTGTTGCGTCAATGACTCATTCATAGAGCAGAATGTTTCCAATGAGGTGCAGGAAATATCAAGTTACAATGAGCACAAGCCATCAGGAAAAAGTTAAGTGTACTGTGAGAACTGGCAAACTTAAATTTGCCACACTCTTATGACCAATTCGCCACCTGCAAGTGAATAGCTACAGGGTTGCCCACCCCGGCCTTAGACTATACAGTCACCAAAGTGGGATATACTAAAAATATTATAACAGACATATATTTAACTAAAGGAAATAAAAGCACCAAATGGCTAAATTTAATACACACAAAAGGATGATAGGAAGATAAGGCTTGTGTAACTAACTAAAGAAGATTGCATGCCAAAAATTTGCATAGCTAGATATTAAAAATGCTTTTTTTATATGAGTAAAGAAAAAGAAAAAAAAACTATTCTCTTCAGTGACTGAACGGACTAAGCACTAACATTATTATAACAGACATATATTTAACTAAAGGAAATAAAGACACCAAATGGCTAAATTTAATAAACACAAAAGGATGATAGGAGGATAAGGCTTGTGTCACTAACTAAAGAAGATTGCATGCCAAAAATTTGCAAAGCTAGATATTAAAAATGCTTTTTTTATATGAGTAAAGAAAAAGAAAAAAAAACTATTCTCTTCAGTGGCTGAATGGGCTAAGCCGGCCACTCCCATGTTGGACTGACCTGCTGATGATGGGGAGATTGTGGTTTGAATCCTGGTTGGATCTACAAAGGTGTTTTATTTTTCTTCAGTGGTTTTTCATTCTCCTTCCATTCAAATGCGCGTAGATTACTTCTAAAATGCTTCCTTCCTTATCCCTACCCCATTAGAGTAACGTAACATACATGTGTATAACCTGGACAAGTAGTAGGACGCGGTGGTAAAAAAAAATCCATGTGTTTATTTATCAGACCGCTCATGGGCTAGACGAGCTCGTGGCGGTGGTAGCAGGAAGCGTCCAGAACTGTTGAGCGTCGACTTTTCTGGCGAGAGAGAACGTCCCAGCTCGCCTTCACCCCTGGCCGAGAACAAGCCCATCCTACCTGCGGCAACAGAAGCTGAGAAACCTAGGTAAACATTGGTCACAAGTGTTTTCTTCTTGTCAACTGCAAAACATTGTTACAAACTGACTCTCGACGGTCCTTATTGAGTGCTTCCTTAACTACACTATTACAACCCCTTCCCCTAAACCTAGCAAGGGAAGAAAAGTACAAGGGTGGTGTCATAACTTGTCCACTTGAGTTCTCTGTCCTGACACACTGAATGTGCAGGCAAAGAGATACACTGTTAGAATAATTTAAATACACTGTCATGTTAAATGGGATGGTGTAAATTTTTATATATTACTAATTACACCTGGTTTATGGCCTTCACAAAATGCTGCACTCAAAACTGAAACAATACTAAAACATTAAATAGCTCAAGGGAGATCTGTTGAAGCAGCTCACTTACATTGAATAGAGCTCATCCTCTCACATACACTCCTGTTTTCATTTAACAGTGGTGGAGAAATGCTCCCCAAGCCTTTTAGATACTGAGGCAGCATCTTGCTTCTTGACCTCTATTTCGTTTATTCAACGGGGTCTTAAGTACTAACATTTTGAATGGGCAGTAATAGTATATAAATCCTTTGCTGTATTAAATTATAAAATCATATTCCTCAAAAAATTATTCCATATACCCCAAGCCTTTTAGATACTGAGGCAGCATCTTGCTTCTTGACCTCTATTTCGTTTAATCAACGGGGTCTTAAGTAATAACATTTTGAATGGGCAGTAATAGTATATAAATCCTTTGCTGTATTAAATTATAAAATCATATTCCTCAATAAATTATTCCATATACAAATAATAATAATAATAATAAACAGGTGACTGTTGTAAGTAATTTGAATGGGAACTTCATCAAACGTGGCTTACGGTCCTAACTATCATTGCTTGTTTCGGTAGAGCTTGGCGTCAGAAGATCGAGGCTTGGCTCCAGGAGAACGAGAAGGAGGAGAAACAAAGCGATGATTTGAGAAGACGTTCCAGGCGTGTTCAGAACAGGCGCTCACTCGAGGCTGATTCAGGTACTACTTTCAATAATACATATAGAGATATAAATTGAAAAAGAGTGTCAAATGGGTGAATTAAAAAACAATAAGGGATGGTTACAAAGGCAAGGCCTGCACGTCAAGAAATTGCAGGCCCAGAAAATTATATCTAAAACACAACACAAAATTTCTTGGCGAAAAATAAGCTTGTTCCCTGAGAAAAAAACCCTGATTTCTATAGGAAGCCCACTTTTGACCGCCAAAATTGATTAAAATTCACTAAAATTTGACCTCATAGTTATATATTTTATATTTTATTATATTATTATATTATATTATTTTATATATTTTATACATATATATATACACACACACATTATCATCATACAACTGGTTCCAGCCTGCGGCCGGATCAGTTTAGTAAAATGCCTCCATCTTCCTATATCCTTCCACCATTCTTCCTCCTTTAATTTCTTCTATTCTTCTCCTTTCACTTGAACACATTCTGTTATCTGCTCTCATCTCTTTATGGGCCTCACCTGCGGTATTTTTCCTACATAACTAATTAACTAATTTCCAACATTATATATATATATATACACTTTGACTTGAAAATTTTAAGCAAAATTTATTGAAAAACTTAATAGATACAGATATTATCTGTTATTCTACACTAGTCAAGATTAATAAGCACAAAATTGAGGAACCTCTTTAAAAATAAGTCTTGAAATATAATACAAGTAAACATGTTTGTGATCAAATTAACACAAACAGTTAATAGTTGAATTAAAACGTACAAAATAAATAATATGAATGTGTCAAATGACCAATATATTACAAGTGTAAAAACGATGTAAAATGTAAGTTCATTCTTCATAATCTCATCGTACATCTATCTTATTTTCAATTTTTTGTATTCACAAAATTCCACACCACATAGGTAACTTAAATTTATGTACATATTCTTTATCAAAATTATGAAAATCATAAAATAGCACACATCTAACATGGAAATAAAATATAGCTATATTTGATGATTAAAATTGTAATAAATGTTTTGTCGTACAGAGAGTGAAGGCAGAGGGAGCACGCTGGACACTTTAAGGAAGCAATCGAAGGTCGGTTAGCTCTTATTACTTTGATATGTATTTCTAGTGTTCACATTTAGGGAAGTTTGTTTTGGATGAGATGTCATGGGAATGAAGTTTGTGAGGAGCAACAAGATTAGGAATGGAGTTATCCAAGAAATAGTTGGAGTACATGAGATAGTAAAGAAAGCAAAACTGAGGTCATATGGTCATGTAATGAGAATGGAAAAATAGAAAATGCCAAAGAAAATGTTGGAAATGAAGTATGTAGGAAAAAGACCAAAAGGTAGGCAGAGAAAGAGAAGGAAGAAGCAGATAACAGAAAGTGTTCAAGTGTGAGGAGAAGAATGTAAGAAATTAAAGGAGGAATAACGATGGAAGGACAGAGAGAGATGAAGGTTTTTTAATAAACAGACCCGGCCACAGGCTGGAAACAATTGTTGTTGATGATGATGATGATGATATGATGTTTTGGATACAGGCTGAGCTGGGACATCACTTATTCAACCCTATGTAAACCAATGGGGTCCACTTTATGTTATCATCATCATCATCAACAACAACTGTTTCCAGCTTGTGGCCTCGTCAGTTTTAGTAAAATACCTTCATCTATCGTTGTCCTTCCACAATCCTTCCTCCCTTATTTTTGTCCATTCTTCTTATCTCAATTGCACACTTGTTGTTATCTGCTCCTCCCATATCTTTCTTGGTCTCCATTGCACACTACTTTTCCCTCCAAACCTCCACGCTATCATCCTCCTTAGAATCCTTTTATTTTACAATCTCATTACATATCAATACCATCTAACCCTAGATCCTTCTACCAGCTCAGTTAGCCAAACTCTTGCTCAAACATATTTATTTCTAATCATATTTTTCCTGGTGGCAGTTAGACTTTAGCTAGTGTTGGTCTAAATCGGGGAAAAAATAATACAGTTCATGGAAATAGCTGCGACAAGCAAAACTAAATTAAATGTTACAGTATTTTATATCCAATTTCACCACAATATTACAGTAGTAGAATAAATACAATTAAGTACTGTACTAATATATTGTGTTGTACAGAAGCTCAGCCACACACGCCAGTAAAGGACAAATCTCCATGGCGCAAGTCCAACCTCAATGTTCCCAACAGCACGGAGGGCACAGAGGTGGACGTGCGCAAATTGCGTCGCATGAGGTCTCGAGGGAGCATTGACGGCTCCCAGGCTACAAACATCTTGCAGGTTTGTTAATAGCACAAACATTTATATAATAATAACTCATTTATTGTTAACATAACCAATCTTGATTTTGGTGGATTGCATTTTATCATAAGTTGCACACACTAAGGTAAGATTCTAAGCTCCACAAATCACTTCTTAGAGCTCTATTTTTTTCAATCAGGATTAAAACTAAAATTAATGTAAATGAAGAAACCATCTTTAAAAGTGTGATCTGTGGCTTTAATTACAAAATAGTAATCACAATATTTTGTTTTGGTTTAAGTTAAGGAAGGTGTTCAAAAGCATGGATTCAAATGTGCAGAATTTTAATAATTTTACTTTTAAATATATTTAAAAAGACATATTTTTACACTTTATTGTCTTAGCACACCGCCTATCTTACAATGCAACAGAGGAAGGGACAGGATTAGTCACAAAGTTATCATATCTGACCTTGTAGTGAGTGTCTTGCATCTTGAATCATATTGTTCAGCATGTCATCAAAACGGCTTTAAAACAAAGTATATTTCTGTGTAGTCTATCAAAGAAGAAGATAAGCGTAAAGGTATTCTAAGTTCCTTGGCTAAGTCTTCTCCATCACAAGACCGACTCATATTGTACCTGCGCCAGCCGAGTGGTGCACCAGAACCACCGGAAGACAAGCCCGAGTCCCCGCCGGTCTCCAGCCAGCAGACTCGACCACGTAGTCTGGAGCTCTCAGACCCTGGGTCTGCCAGTCTACCCAGCAGCCCACTAATGTCACGGTCGCAACTCTTACAGGTGACGTTCAAAAATCTGGCCTCTTGTTAGATGCATACGGATGGTCACGCATAATACAGACTGAGTTCCTCTCTCCACCTTCCTTCCATTTTATTTCTTATTCTCTTTTCCAGTATTTTCCCATATATTTTTGTACATTGGCATATCAGCGTTATCCCCCTATAATTTGTACATGTCTTACTGTTTCCTTTCTTGAAAGCAGATATTATAACTTCTCTTGTTCCAGTCTTCTGGTACCTTGTTCTGTTTCCAAATCACTCTCAGCACCCCGTATAACCATTGTATACCTACTTCACCTGCTGCCCTTATCATTTCCACAGTAAGTTTGTCCACATCCGGTTTATTTCCTTTTTTATCCTCATTAATGCGTCCTCCACCATTTCCCATGTTGGACCTCTTTCCTCTTCTTCTATTTTTTCCTGCTCCTCTCTTTCACTCCCATTCCTTTCTTTTTCCGGGTTGCCTTGCTATGTATCAATAATTTGATTGTCTAATTATTTATTGCAATCATATTTAAAAATTTTATCCAAAGAATAAATTTGCAAAAAAACAACAAAAATAATCTACCCGACTCGGTGGCATAGTTACCTAACGCGCTGGTTTCGTGTTGAGCTTAACTGCCGAGGACAGGGAGATCAAGGCTCGAATCTTGCTCAAGGGGACTGGGGGTGGTTTTATCTAAATGGTTTTCCACTCTTCCTCCACACAAATGCAGTTTCAATTCCTCTATATTCAACCTTCCCAATTCTTAACCCATAGCGTAATTATGACAAGTGTATAACCCAAATGGGTAGTAAGACGTGGTGCTAAGTATTATTATTATTATTAACAAAAAACATCAACCAAATTACTCAGTTTAATCAAAATGGCCACAAAATACACACCTACTAGAAAAACTATACAAAATAAAATACAGATTATATATATTATTTGGACAAAACATCCCCTTCTATTGCAAAATAAAGTTAAACTATTTTGTGGGCACAAAATTTTCTTGAATCTTGATCTACTAATGCCCCTATCTCTTAAAATTTATTGATGTTATAGTTGACAGTAAGCCTAAATTGAATTGATTATGAAATTCCAATGAGATTGATGTTAAAGTTGACAGTAAGCCTAAATTGAATTGATTATGAAATTCCATGAGATTGATGTTAAAGTTGACAGTAAGCCAAAATTGAATTGATTAGGAAATTCCATCAGATTGATGATAAACTTGACAATAAACCTAAACTAAATCAATTATGAAACTCCACCAGGTTGATGTTAAAAGTGTTCATAGCACTAAATACCTGCGTAATTAACTTGTGGATCAATGTACAGAAACATGTTAACCGGAATATAATTAAAAGGATGTATGGTTTGATCCTTCCAGAAGTATCGTCACTCCATGGATGTGGCAGGAGAGTTCATCAAGTCCATCGTGGGAGACAAAGAGACACAAGAAGATGAACAGCAGACTCTACCTCCATCGGTCCACGCGAAGGCTGAGAAAACATCGAGAGGATTCTGGAATCAGCGACAGAGTTGAGATAGATTCGGATAACATAGAGACGCCCCCGGCAACACGAAGGGCTTTTGGCGATGGGAGAGGAGGGACACACAGTATGGATGAGGGCGGGTACACAAGACGACCTGTATCACAGAGGTGAGACTAACCATTTTCAGTGACAATAGTAACTAATACACCAATATAGTTTGTATACCCCTTAAATATACATTAACCCTTTTATTTAAATTAGTTATCAGATTTATCTTGTTTATTGTTATTTGTTTCTTTTACATGTTCCTATCTATGTGTCCTATCATTCTTTGGCAATTTCTTTTTTCTCCCTTTTGTGGTTTTTTATTTACTCTCTGAGAAAGCTGTGTTGAGCATTTAATGATGAGTTCCGATATAATTAAACTTGGGTCAAAGGATTAGGTAGTAGCAATCAATTTTCTTCAAGATGTAGCCATTATTACCTCTTTGTCTTGTGGCAGCATTGTAGAGTCTGAACTGTGTTTTTCTTTTCATTTTATAAGGTATACTTTGTTTATTCATTTTTATGTGTTACTATCCTTATTTTATGTACCTTCTTCCATGTATAGTAAGATCTTGTTTCAATATTAAATTCAAACTAATAATGTAAGGGTAGGCCGGCCAAAAATGTTGATTATTTTGTAAATTTTTGTTTTGTGTCACAAGTAACATCCACATCTACTAATTTGTGATCAAATTATAATGTACAGCTCTTTTCTGTGATTTCTTTCTTGAATGTTGTGTCCAGAAACTAGTTACCAGGTGATCATTCAGCACACTTTATTGATAAAAATAAGAAAAACCTGAATGCCGCAAGTCAGAAAGAAAACTAAGAAAGAGTCACCTTAGGTTAAAAAGTAACAAATCGCCTGTTAAAGGATTTTATGTATCTCTAGTTGGTGCGAAACTGTATTTGTTATGTGCTAAATAATTATACTAAAGGTTCCAAGTCTACCAAAAACATGTATGGTAGTTTTATATCAAAATTTTAGATGAAGTAATAGAAAACCATTACTATAAATGTCGCTACAACACAGGACAATGCATACATGTGACAACTAGTCACATCAAGATCCTGTGGTCATTACAGCTATATTATCAATGATTATGTCACTATCCACTCAACTTAGAATATAAGCTTGTAATTTCTCTACTGACATGAGCAAAAATGCTTCTAGCTTGTCAGACAACAGCTAGGAGTCTATTTTTGATACATCTAAGTTTTTAAAATGATCCTCTACTCACTACTGGTTTAGAATACAAAGCTATTAACAGTCAGTATTCACCAAACAAATGGTTACTATATATTTGGATGAAGAAATCATTTATAAATAACATCAAGAAACAACCAATAAGACAGTTTTACACATAAGGCTATTGTGTATATTTACAAAATTGTATTCCAGGCATCCTCAGACCTGCTCACTGAATTTTTTGATCAAAATTTAATAAAAACAACTATTTAAAATGTAATGTATAACTTTGTTTTAGCTTAAAGTAGTTGAGGCAACACAAATCAAATCGACCCACTGGGTTATGTGCCACTCGTGAATATGTATAATTGTTTTTACTTTTATTTGTGCTTCATTTTCTATAATTTTATCATGTTTATTTAAATACAGACTATTACATTTATGCTATAATTCTATCTACTTTCTGCTGTTGTTAATATTCTACATGTGGTACACACTCATTTTGGCTCAGCGTTGGACATAAGTGTATTTATTGGTTAAAAATCTAAATTAAAATGATTATACTAAGCATATTAGATTAATTTGTTTTTAGTTAATAATAGTTTGCTTCTAGATTTTGCTGTGCAATGATTTTATAAAACAATGTTTCAAAGCTAAGCAAATTGCATGAAGTTGACGAAAATACTCCTTCCGAGCCTCCAAATACACCATAATCAGTTCTTATTTAAAATCATTCTATTCCTTCTTGCATCGTTGTAGGTCAGTCCTAGCCGAAGGAAGGTCCCAACCAGGGAGTCCTGATGTATCCCGTAGCAGAAGGTTCATAGGAGAAGAAAGGAAGTCTGTTGAGAGAGAAGAACCCTCTAGAGTTGGTCACAGGACCAGAGAAGGCGAGGAGAAGACTGGGGGCGATAAGACGACCAGGAAGTTGAGAGAGGAAGAGGAGGTGTTGGGAGATGGGCAGTTTGATCGGTTCTCGTCTGCTCGTCGCACGCGTCGCTACAAGAAGAATGTGGACAGTTCAGACAAGGAGTCTGGCCATGGAGACGAGGTCTCGCCAACAAGGAGGATGGAGGTGGTGTCACCGGAACTGGTATCTGAGAAACAGGTGATACATTTATATTAGTAACCAGTTTACCAGCTATTAGCAGTTTAACTTATCTGAACAACTTCTTAAGAAAAGATCTCTTTTAAATTTGGGATCACGTGTAAGAAGATACATAAGAGAGCTTTGTCTTTTTATTCCTTTATGATATCCAAACAAAGGAAAAATGGCACCAAACGGATCTGTTAGATTAGACATTGAAAGGAGGATAGAAGGACATGGCCTACACACTTAGCAGAAAACTGTAGGCCTCAAAGTTCACAACTAACCATGACAACGACATTCCCTAAACCCGCGAAAAAACACAGTTAATTTATCATTGTATACTTTTGTTTTAATATTGACTCAGGTCGGTTTAGGGTCAATCACTTAACACAAATAACAACAGATTTGGTCCGAACCTATATTAACAGCTTGTACATACTAATAAAAAAAATTCAACCTGTCTATTTATTAGTTATTTTGGTGTGTTCTGAATCTTTTTATCATTTCAATCTTGCTTGTAAAAAGCTAATTAACATCTAAAAATGCATAATAAACTCAAGATACTCTATTGTATATGATGTATTGAGATTTCATTACAGTTTGTGAAATATTAGTAAGGCCCATATCTTTGCTCGCAGGTGATCCGACCCTCGGCAGTGGCACTTAAGGCCCAGTCTTACTCGGTGACCTCTGCCCCGCTCAAGGTAGAAGACACAGAATCTCGGCTGCGCAAGTGGCAGGACAGGCTCAGGTACCGGGGAGGTAAAGGAGATGGAAGTGACATGGTCACCGAGGAGGCGGTCAAACACATCACCAGCGCTGGGGAGGAACTGCAGAACTTGGCCAAGGTCAGTTCATTTACAATGGCTGGAACAAGCAGACTCCTCTTTTAATTACCTCATAATGCCATCTTATATTAACTATTCTTGTTCACACATTTCACATGAATTAAATTATTTTTTTCTGACATAATCCTTTATTTAAATAGAAACAAATGTAAAATAGCCAGAGGCAGATTAAGATGGAGGCCAAAACCCCTATAAAACCACACACTTTATTTTTTACCACAATTATGTTTTCTGAAATGTTAGAAAATATAGTTTAAAAAAAAGTTCTTCAAAAGTGAAACAAAGAGATTAAAAAGTTATCAGTTCTTGAAATTTCTAACTTTTAAAACCTATTTTTAATAATTGCATTTTATGCCTTTCTTTCTGTTAATTCTTATTTGAAATATATTTTCTTATTAAAAAAAAATGTTCATGGGTCCCCACATTTGGGAAGTGGCTCTCCAGCCCTCAAATTCCTTGATCTGGTATTGATAATGGCACACAGAAAATACCAACAGTCATTTCCTTTCTGTGTTTTATTTGTGTTAGTTTATATTTCATATTTATTATAAAGGAATTGTTTGAAAATTCAGTTAAATTTATGTGAAATGTTTCATGTGTAATTGTGTGAATAAAAGAGTTGGAGAGAATATGCAAGTATGAAGAATGTATTAAAGAATAATAGAGAAGTTCAAGGTCAAACTTATATAGATTTATAAATATGATCTATGATAATTTGTAAAATTAGATATATTCACATTTTTAAATTTACCAGTCTATGTTTGTATCATAAAATTATAAGAATTTTGAGAAGGACTAATTACTTTCCAATAAGGGCATATATTTATGCTATATCCAAAATAATATTTCTAGTTATTGCAGAATCAAAATCTAAACCAAATTTTATCTGTTATTCATTTTACAGGTTACATCTAGAGCTAGCTCAAGGCTTAAAGCAGATGAAGACAACATAGAGGAAACAAAATTAGAGCAGCTCAGCACTGGAACTGATGGTCGAGGGTCATCTTCCCATCGAAATCGTGTCCGCAGCATGATCGACCCCAAGCAAGTGGAGGAGGCCTTGAAACAAAGAATTGTGGACCGAGAGCGCGGAGCAACTCAAAACAGGAGCTTCATATCAAGGTCACGCCAACAGCCAATCATAGAAAGCTCACCTGTAATCGCCACTGCCAATGGCGAGGAAAAGAGATTCAATGACAGAGAAAGGCGTTCTAGACAGAAAAGTGAGTTCATCCCAGAAATAAAGGTTCAAGCTTCGACACCCAGTCACATCAAAACAAACCGTTCTGAGCATGACCTTAATGACGAAGGTTTTGAGGAGACTCAAAGCCTCGTTTCTGAGACTCCAAGCCAGGGTACATCATCCGGCTGTAATTATGAAGGTGATGTTACAGATTCGGCCAAGAAGTCGGGAGACACTGTTAAGAGGCGACCTGGACGGTTGATTCGAGCAGACAGCAGTGGCAGTGGAGACACAAGCAGTAGTACCAACCCTCCACAGCTTTCACCTCCACCCACAGCTACAAACATATCAGGGCACGAGTCATTGTTAAAACCAACAAGTAGGAGAAGTGTTACACCAAAGACGGAGTCTATCGTTGAAAGAAGCAAAATACTCCAACCAAGAAGAAGTGCTTTGGAACGATCCAGCTCTGTTAAAACGCCTGGACGAAGTGGAAGTAGAGACACTGAAGAATCTGGAGCGAGGAGAAGTGGATTGGTTCACCGCTCTGCAAGTTTGAGGAAGACGGATTCTCAAACAAGTGTTTGTAGTAAAGCAAGTAACGGTCCAGTCCAAAAACGTCGCAGTGTTGAGAGATCAAATTCAAGGACGAGTCTGCGAAGCTCACGTAGTTCACTCAATAGTTCAACCTCAGTCAACACAGTGAAGAACGTTCCTCCGCCACTATCAAAGTCTTCAAGCCGTTCAAGTGTTGGAAGTGCGTCTAGAGGTAGTGGGCGTTTGTCAGGGTACACATCTGCTATAAAGGCCCTCACCACAAAATTAAGCAAAGACCCTGCAGTTTCTCGCCAAGCAAAGTTTGGTTATCAGAGTCAAAGTAAACCAGTTTCGAAACGACCTCTGGCCCCTGTGCAACTGAAATCGTCCACCAGTCAACATAAGTCTGTGCCAGCCAGTCGTAGCTCAAGCAGTGGGAGTAGTATCGGACCAACCGTTCGAAGGCCAAGAGTCACTACTGGTATTAGCACTAGTTTCAAAGAGAATGCTGTCAGTTCTGTCGGTGTGGCATCGGGGTCTTCTGTTCCAGCAAGCCGCAGTTCGAGCAGTGGTAGTAGTATCGGCCCCACCGCTCGGCGACCAAAGCTCGATGCTAGCACAAAGGAAATTTCAACGATGCCGAGTCGACTCCCTTCACACCGAGGTATGAGCTTCATGCGTCCTACAGCAGCCAGTTCCGCCAAGGACAGTAAAGATGTTGTGGATATGACGCCTATCAAAGTTCGTCCTGCCATCAGGGTGGCGAAATAATTGTGAAGTTGTCACTCTCTTAGCCATGCAAATTTTGCCAATGAGTACAGTACTTGTATTTTAAGATATCTATAAATGCTATACAATCAGGTACAAGAATGTTGTCCTTTGATCATATTATTTGAATAAGAAGTAAATACATAATAAATCAAGACTGTTACCACAATTTACAGAGATATAATCAAACTTATTTTCTTGAAATTGACTAAACATATCTAGATATTAAAATTGTTAATATTGTATTTTAATCAACATTTAAATATTTATATATGGTTTGCCCAAAATATAAATGACTCATTAGGGAAAACTTTTTCACTTTTGAGGTGTTAATTTTTTCCTGTATTCATCTTGGCATCGTGCACTTTATACTTTCTCTAGAAGAGATTCGATAGAACATAAACTAGATCAAGGAATGGAGCAACAAAGTATTATTTCCTTTAAGAGGCAACCGTTACCTTTTTATACAGTGGCAAAAGTGTAAAATGCGAAGTGTGCTTCTTTTTTAACTTTGAAAGTCATTTTGTGTTTGTATTGCTATTTGTTCCTATCACTCTTTCCTGTACCTTATACAAAATATATAGATAGGTAACTGATTAAATGCACCGTATTGTTATCTGAGGCCAATATTACATATTCAAAACTTATTTTGTTATTATGTTTGTGGTATACGTATTAATCTTTTTGAAAGCATGTATTTTGTTTAACAAGCTACTAATTTTAATTTTTTAAATAAATTTACATTTTTTTTAATAACTGTATATAACATATTTGTTTTTAATTTATCTTTTACTGACATAGAATGTATATTTTAACATAACTAAAATGTGATAAAATTATTATTTTTACTTCTATTTACCGTTTTATTTTCAAGCACATAAATATTTTAGATAGAGAAAATCCATTTGGGTAAGCTTGCCAAGGTTGTTGGTAGTTCGCAATTGTTATTTCACAATAGTATATAGCCCTAAGATCTAGTCATTTTTCTAATACATCAGATAAATATTGTTATCCAAGCAATTTTATAAACAAATATAATATTTATCTTTATGGATTCATTTATGTTTGACCAATGTTGTATATTTCACTTTTTATTAATATAAAATTAGTTTTTATACAAATATTTTACTTAATTTGCCCGATTATTTTAGCCCATTATTTTCAAAAATAATTTTATAATTTGAGGGTACTTGGCAAGTTTTTTCATTGCAGTATAAGGGTATATTCTTTTTATGTCAACAATGTTTTCAAATGTGGTAAAGACTACTTAATATAGGCCTAATCAAAAATTAAATTCCATCATTGAAATTTTAAAATGTTTTGGTTATTTTGGTTTTATAGTAATTTTGAGAAACATAATAATGTGTGGAAGTTGGATACATTTTCTTAAATAAATACATAAGGAAATTTTAAAATATTTATTTGTTTTGTGTGATCTAGTGGGATTTTCTTAAGATGAGTTAAATTAAAATAAACATTCAAAATAAAAATTTGTTGGTGCTATAGAATTGAATAATTAAAAGAAAGGTAGATATCATACAATTCAAATTTTTGGATACATGACATAACCACTATTTTTATAACAACTAGAATAATTGGGTATACAAGAATATAACAAATAACTAAATAATTTTAAAATTTTCAGACATATTTTTGAATTATATTAAAACCGCTTTAGAAAGCCCTAGAAATGAATTTGTCTGTAGTCTGGTAAAGAAATATAAATCCAAATAATAAAACAACTGATAATCTAGTGGTTAAAATTTGTACCTAGGAAAATTAATTAATTCAAGATCTTATGTACTGTACCTATAATTAATTCTAAATTAATAATATGTAAGAAGGTTCAAGAAAGGTTTATAGAACACATAAAAAAGTACAAACATAATAATAATATGGCTTTACCAATGAAAATAAGAACACAATTCACACTGGACACAGGAGTAGTAGCTGGCTCTTGAAGATCGTTGCCGCCCAATTCCTCATTGGAACTATTTATTTTCTTCAAGAGGCAACCATGTCCATTGGTAGCAATGTAAAGACGTGTGAACTGTGTTTTTATTTTAATTGTAAAAGCAAAGTTGTCTTTATTCCCTTTTATGTATTTCTATACTTGTTTCTTGTTATTTCTTTCATATTTAACAAAACATACTTCAAAAAAGCAAGAAGGGGCTTTCATTAATGAGATAAAGTAATTTTATTAATTTAATTTATTTATGTAAATTGAACATTGACTTAATAAAGTTGATTGGTTCAACTTGAGATAATACCTTTATGACATTACATACCATCTTGGGAGATTGGATGACTCTCGAATATAAATTATATAAACAATAAAAAAAATCAACTCCAGCTGTACACTGAATTTGATTAAAAATACAGAACTCAGTAAAAGTTCGTGTATCCAAACAAAACCAGTTTAAAACCTCGTTGCCCCCCTCCCCCTCCCCCAGAATGACAGGAAGTGAAGAGTTTGATTAAATGGTGATGCAGAGCAATTTTATATTCATTATAACACTTTTCACAAATATACATATCTAGAAAACAATTACAATTTTTTGAAACACCTTTACTTTGAATTTTTGAACATTCCATTTTAATCCAATTTCCAAGAAACTTATTTTGAATTTAACAATTTGAAAAAGTGTGTAACTACTAACCTGAACGGGTACCTAGTGAAACGGACTGACAAAACAAAAAACCAAACAATTGGACCTGACTTATCAATTGAAATTAATTGGTGGTAAGACTTTTTTTTTTTTAGATAATGTTTCTTCTATCGGACCTCAGTTTCCAAGTTATTCTTTAACAAACAAATTTGATAGCTGCCAAGAATTTTTCCATGTGGATGTTAAGACAATTAACCACTACTTTTCAATTGCAAATTATGTTGGAGTTTAGTTTATTTAAGTGGTGTACATTGAAAACCTTAGCTTGAATGGCCCTGTGTTACTCTGCTATGTAGAATGTGCAATACATTTGTTGACATTAGTGTATCGTTAGAAAAATAAATCAGTTTTATTTGTCTATAAACTAGTTTTAAGTACATCTATCTTAGTGCACTATGTATCGTGGGCATTTTCATGTGATTAAGTTTTTCTGTAATTTTCATGTGAATAGATGGAATATAAATACAACTTTTTATACTATGTAAATAAATGTGTTTGATTTAATAACTTGGATGTATTTATATAATCACGAAATAGCTCAAGGTTAGTACAGTCAAAAAGTAATATGAAATCTAGATATAAAGTGAATAATTTTAAAATCTGCATTATTTGCTTTGCTATGGCCAAAAATGTACCAATCTTACTCCTGGTCAACTACAGTCTAATTTTCCTAAGAAGAATCTTATTTGACAGCTAGAAAAGTTATTAAATTTGCCTTCACGTATTTATATGTGAGATCATGTAATTGTGGGCTGCCCCTTTTATATATATTCCCAATACATACATTCATAATATAGTCAAATTTTATCAATGTTGCCTGCAAAACAATATTTTTGTATTCTCTAAGAGACCCTTCAAATTAAAATTAAGCTATATTTATGTGGAAGAGATACAAATGAGTCAAACTTAAAAAAGAAAAATACAGCCTCACTTTTCCTGACCCATTAAGTTGGCTGGATATCATTAAAAGTATAAATCCTAGATGGATGTGACAGGAAAACCCCATCATGGTTGGGGCTTCTGACATATTCTTTCCTGAAACAGCCTGAGCCGCGACGGACGCATCGTTTGCCCACAATGTTTTGTCAGGGTTGTCAACCCTCTAGTCATGCGTGATAATATAGAAACCTGAAATGGATTATACTTTGTCTAGCAGGAGGGTAAAATTTCTAGAATGATATGAATGAAAATAAATTAAACAGGGGCTTGGTAAGAAAGCAGCAATACTAGCTTTTGGGCTGGCAAAAATTAATCAATCTACCTATTTTTATAATATATTGTAATGATATCGATTTTTCCTGTCTTTTTAATATTCGCGATCATATTTTAAAGTAAATATATTAATATTTCTTATTTTCAGTTAATATAATATAAACTCATCTTTTCTATACTACGGCCATGTTTCTTTTTCTTTTATTTTAACTGCACGTGTCAGAAACAAGGTTTTTACTTCCGTGTTGTAATACGCAGTAAACAAATAGCAGGTGCAGAGTAGCACATCTGTTTTCCTAAATTCGAGCTAAATATAAAACTAACCCTATTGGTCGATGGAAAGAAAGCAAGGAGTGGTCTGGGTTGAGACAGCTCGACTCGAGAGGACGCTAGCTTGTTAGACGGTCATTCTTTACTTTCTACTCTGCTACGGCAGACGAGATGGAAGTGTTTTATAACATTAAGTGGTGGTTTATTTTATTTACAAAACAACTTAAGGACAAATAAAATTGTCGTTATGACAGCAAAACACAGTTTTTCTCATTTCTTGGGCAGATTTATCTCAACATCTAGTCCAATATTTATTGTTTAAATTACATGTTTTACAATTGGCGCAACAACGTGGGACTAGTTCTCAACCGCAGATGACAATACGGGCTGTACTTTTACAATATTAATAATTAGTACATTATTTTGTTGCTTTTTAGCAGAGCCCAGGGTCCTAGGATATTACTTTTAGGAAATCTCCCAATATTGGAGTTATTTTCAGTCATATAAAACTTAACATAGACAATATATCACCACATCAAAAATTGTAATATCATTAAATTGATGTAATTATTAAAAAAAATATTTTTTTTGCGATGTTTCAATACATCACCCTGACCTAATGATAGCTGTGGGTAAATATTGCACCATTTTACCATCACAATGGTCTCTAAATACAAATAGCCATCGTCTGTGTTTGTCCTTTATGTTAAGTGTTCCTTCCACATGTTCCTGAGCTTCGCTGGTGTGTCTGTCTCCATACCACCTGATAGCTGGCTGACAGCAACCTATATATTTGATGTTATTGGGCAGTTGTCAGGCGAAAGGTGAACGAACTCCTCTAAAGTTTCAACTGCTCGCTTCAAATGATCACAATATTTACACATCAGATGAGCATTAATATGTGCACACTATTTTCACCAAAATAATCCCTTTCTTTAAACATAGAAAATTAAACGCTTCAGCATTCATAAGGCATCTGAACATAAAAAAACAGGATCCAAAATATCTTGTGGTAGTATTATGAATAAAACCACTACAGATAGTAGCGATGTTAAATTTACTTCCAACTAAAGATGCTGCAAAGTATCACTTACTGTGTGTTTGCACATTTCCAATTATTTGTAGAATATCTTACTACCCATCCATACAACTCTAGGCAGCTAATTTAGTAGTTACTCTCACTGTAAATAGAAAAGAAGGTAGCATCAGATGAAGAAAGAGATCTGATCGGCTGAGCTTGTAATGTCACTCAGTACACAAAGCTATATGGAAGACAAACGAAGTTTTTAAAAATCATGTTACATTTTGTAACTCTAAATAATAAATACTGACATACATACTTAACAATACTGTTCCCTTACGGGGTAGGCAAGAATCTGTGCACATAGCTAAAAAAAAAATTAAAATATCCATACTTAATCCATTCTCGCTAGCTTTCTCCACACTTCCCTATCCTTTCATACTCACTTCGCTTCAACAACATCCATACACTGAGTCATACATTCTCTTTTATTCTTAAGACTCTTAATGTTTCTCTCTTCTTCTTTTTTATTTGCACATTCATCTACAACATTTAGCCATGTCTTACATGGCCTTCCCCTTCCTTTTGATCCAGAAACTTTACCTTAATATATCTTTCTTCGTCACTCAATCCAGACTCGTCCTCTCAACATGCCCAAACAAATGTAAGACGCTTCTTTCACATTAAACTATTGGATTTGCTTTCAAACAATTCTTAAGACTCTTAATGTTTCTCTTCTTTTTTTTTATTTACACATTCATCTACAACATTTAGCCATGTCTTACATGGCCTACCCCTTCCTTTTGATCCAGAAACTTTACCTTAATATATTTTTCTTCGTCGCTCAAGCCAGACTCATCATCTCAACATGCGCAAACCAATGTAAGACGCTTCTTTCACATTAAACTATTAAACTTCAGCACTAACTTTATCCATGAGTTTTTCCACATACATTTCTTGGATATCTCATTCCAGCCGGATTAATCTTGATCCTGTGTTTCTCCCGACAAACCCACGCTTCACATCCATAAAATTTGGCGTTAACACACTTTTATATACTGCCATCTTTGCAATAGTCCACATGCACCCAACTAGTCCCCGAGATGCATTCACCCATCTGTCGATTTCACCATCTATCCTTCCATTTTTACAGAACACTCTGCCCAGATACACAAAATCATTCACTTGTTGAGTTTTCCATTTATACTAAGCTGACAATCATTTCCTGATCTGTCCTTACCAAAAACTCTCATTATAGTTTTAGAGACATTTATATGAAGGTCCATTCTGGTTGTTGCTACATTCAACCATTATTTAATGAAACCTGCAAGTCACTTTCATTCTCAGTCATTAATTAATATATAAAGATTTAAATTCCACACCTATGTCCAATTAACGTCATTTCTTTACTCACTAAAACAAAACAAATTGTATGTGTGTATATCTTAGTATCAAAATATAGCTGGAGTGTACTGAGAGATGTAAGCAATGACATAATCAAATTCCTCTTAGTGGTGTTACCTTTCTACTATCTTTACATTGTTACTAACTATCCAGACAAAACTCTATGCAGCTTAGTTAGTAGTTAAACTTAATACCACAGAGTGCATTGCTTTACAGTGCTGACTTTTATCATTGTTGAATGCAAAATAACTATTACCTCATTTCTAAATTTATCTTATACATTGTTGCATTGGAAAGAATCATAACCTTAAATGGATTTACTTTACTTTAAAAGAATATTTTGTACACAAATTAGCAATGTTTAGTGGCAATGTGTGTATTAATATCATGAATAGTTCTTAGTGGTATTAGGTTTGACTTCTTAGGAGGAATATCAATTAAAGATAATTGTAATTATTTTAGAACTAGACTAAACAAGCTTAATAAACATTAAATAAACCAACCGTCTTCCATCAAATTTAATCAGAATATTGATATATTTAAAATAATACTTTTAGATCCAATTTGATAAATCAAACTTTTTGTTCAAGTTTTCTGGGGATTTGTTGATACCGATATTTTACATAGCCTACATGTACCAAACCATTCCAATTTCACTTTTGAAACAATTCCATATTGAAATACTGTTTCACTACTGATAAAGATCAGCTCTAATATTGGAATGGAGAAGCCAGTTATGTCACTAAAAAACACACATGTTCATTAGAAATGAGAAGCTATTTTATAAATGAATTGGACCTTAAAATGAAAATTTATTTTTGAAGTTTGCTGGTTTTAATATCAGGAGCTCAGAGAAGAAAGGGTGAATGTGGTTTTTTTTTGTGTGAATATGTTATAAAAGCACGGAGAATACGATGGGAAGACTTTTAGACTAATGTTCGCCCTTGGTATTGTGGAAATCGCGTTTGAACATATAATATCCCAACAAAATATCCACGTATAGTGGATAACTAGCCAGGGGAGCTAGGGCAAATATGAAGCTTCCTTTGTCAGCTTATCAGTGCTTTCTATCTCGGAAAAACAAATTATTCAAGGGATTTTTCCATAATGAACATTAGAGGATTATTATTTAAGATGAACATAGGCATTATCGAACATGACGGTAAATTAAAAAATGACATTTGAACATGGTAATCGAACCCAGGACATTTCATTTACATCCTGTACAAGTATTCGCTTACTTCTACCTTAGTAACTAACATGCAAATTTGTATTCAATTTGTAGTGTAAAAGTTGGTTTCCAAGGAAGATAGTCAAATTTGATATTTAAAAAAAATCTTGTGATGAAAGAAATTAAATTTTTACTTAAGATAATCATTTTTCAATGCTAATTTACATATTCACCCTTTCTATCCTGAGAGAATTCCCCAACTTTAAGCTTCATTTACACAAAATCATGTTTTCCGTATTCACCCTTTCTCCTCCGAGCTCCTGATATCATCTTTGTGAATCACCTTTTATTTAAGGTTTTGTTAAAACTTGGGCAAAAATTGTTGACTTCCTTAGGTTATAGGTTTTTGGTGAGAAAAACGTGGAAAATCAATAATACTACTGTCAGCAAGGTGCAAATGGAAATCACAATGATGAAGGATAAGTAGGTTATTGAAGCCTACATAGAGAACGAGGAAAGAAAATCTGAAATGACACCGCCATGGTAAAGGTAAGATTGGTAGAGAAAATATGCCAATGACAAATTCATTATTTGAAGTGCTTCACCTCTGACAAGACATCTTGTGAATGTGGGGAATTCCAGGCCTCCACCATGGTTCGGATTCCACGTTAAACTGTAGGTCCTTCATTTCATCTCACAATCACCCTACCATTACACATTAGCGTAAGTGCGTATAAGCCGAATGGGTAGTAAGACGCGGTGATAATAATAATAATAATAATAATAATAATAATAATATTTGAAGTGGAACTATTGAGGAACATTGGTATAAATTCATTTAATATACTTATTAGAACTGGTGGGTGAGGATGTGCAGTAGGGATTGAGAAGGATAGTTCCTTATTGATCCACCAGTTTGACCGGTATCGGTTTCAGCAACAAATGACAAGCTTTACCTGTTCCAAAACATTCCACGGTAAGACTAAGTAACGGTTCAATTAGTATCAAAAAATCTCAAGTAGACACCCAATTAACATCTTGAAAACATAATTTTTTCATTTGGTGCAATTATTTTGAGATACTATTTAACATAAGCTTATTCAAACAGAAAGTCATTGATGGAAGGAAGGATATTTAGTAAGTTGGAGAAAATGTGTCAAGATCTTAAATTCCAACTGCTCTGTACATCGTATATCCCAAAACTCAACCATTAGCATAGCTTTAGAAGTAAAATATATTTTTATATTGTTATAATAAACTTTTGATTGTAAGGTTTTATATAATTGTTTTCACACCAGCTTAGTGGAGCACTTCTTATAGAAGAATTAGATGTGTATTTTGTGACATTATACTTTTACAAAGGGATTCTCAATTTTTAATTATTTTTTTGGTAGCTTTATTTTAAGTACATGATATCAAATATAATATGTTATGATTTAGTAAAGTAAATTTTAGTGTGTCGTTGTTAAAATAAAATAAGGTAAGTACTTTGCTTTAAAATCTGAAAAGTATCATTTACATGTTAACACAACATACTGCTGTGTCTTTTAAGTTAATTTGTAAGCCATGGGCTGATAATTTGGGTCAGAAAGTTGCTTGTTAAATGCTCAAGAAAGAATAAATAAGTATTGTCATAAATTTATTTTTTTGTACACTCTTACAAATTAAGATTTCTATGTGTGATAACACAAGTAAGCATTTATTATATTTGATGTTTAAGTGTGTTAAAATAGTATCAAAGTGTTTTCTATTATAATTTTTTTAAATTAGGAAAATTTAAGAATTTTCACTCAGTGGCAATGTAGTAGGAATATTCATCTTTAGGGAAGGGGGCGGAAGAATTCCTAAGTTTAATGTTTAATGTTTTACAGATTAGTGTTTTTCAAACTCTGCTCTGTGAAGCCCTTTGGCTCGCCATAGTTATCTAAGCCTCCGTAAGGCAATTATTTAATAATATTATTTATTTGATTCTCACACTGTAAAATATTTGGGAGAAGGTACAGGAAAGGTGGATAAAAACATATAAAGGGGACGAACACAATATGGCCTTTACAATTAAAACAGTTAACACTTTACACTGCTGCCAATGGACAAAGAGGTAATGTTTGCCTCTTAAAGAAAATCTATCCTCACCACCCAATCTCCCAACCTAGGTTTCATTCTTTCGGAACTCATCAGGGATGAGTGTGAAATGCGCAACGCAACTTTCTAAAAGAGGAAACAAAAAAAAAAGGGGTGAGAAAAGAGTTATAGAGATAGCTACACTATAAAATAGTATCAGTATTAAGGATTGCCAATTTTCTCAAATCTGAATAGAGGACTTAACTAAAGGTGCAGCCAGAATATTGGATGTATTCTGTTTGTTTTATATTTTTCTACTTGTAAAATTTAACTATTTTTATTGAATGTCTATAATATTAGTGTTATTAGGGTTAGAATATTATGAGAGCTCCAGAATGTATTTTTTCTGATGCAGAGGCTCCTTTGGTAAAAATAGTTTGGGAACCTCTGATATAGATGGTAATCTGACACCTTAGCTCATATATATATATATGTATGTTTATATGTATACCCTTATCTTTATTTTAAGTGTTGTTTTAAACATTTGTTTGTGAGCAAAAAAACTAAATGTTTGAATTAAAATGAATACTTGCCCATTCTGTCTTCTTATTGGATAAACCCTTGTTATAGTTTGTTGTTCATATAAACCCATATCAAGATGAAATATCGGAAGCTCCACTTAGTTCCGATATCGGTGTTTGTGCTTATCCCAACTACATTTGCTATAACGTAAGTAATAACTCTACAGTAACAGCGTGTGAAAGACAGTAAATACAGCACAGAATATAAGACAGTAGTTCTTTTTTTTAACGGTTTCCCTTTCCATTCTCCTATTTCATAAGTTATCATATTTGTCTGTGGCAAAGATAGTAGCCATAAATTCACGTACTATGTACAATATATTTTGGCACTGTATGTTGCTGGGAACTAGCATACCGAATTTGTGGGTACAACTTTAAATATAATATAGATATTCAGCATAAAAAAAGTCACAAGTCAGATATTTTAGATATGGTAGTACAACTCCTTTGTTCAGTTGGTAATACATCTGTCTACTGAACTAATAGTCCCAGGTTTGATTACTGGCATGGCCAAAAACATTATATATATATATATATATTTATAGGTGTACTATATATACATCCTCTTAAACATTAATCCTTTATTCATATAGATAATTTCTTCGTTTTCCACCTTTCGCTGTGTCACTGATAAATGCAACACAACTATGGTGAGGCAAGGCTCGTATTCATTCAGGAAACAAGTAGGCTTAGTAAACTCTAATAATACACTAACACCCGGTACCGATAGCCCCATGGTCAAATGAATCAAGTTCATAATAGATTGTATCTCCGGTGATGGAGAGGTAGAGATTTTATTCTCACTCTGAGTGGTTTTCCATTTATGTTTTATTACTTTGGTTTTCCTACCCCCTCACCATGCTAATGCGGGTGCATTACTGCTACTGCTACCACTACCATTACTAGTGTTACTAAGTATTAATACCATGAATTTGCTCCGGTCACATATTGACTTAACACACCAAGTAGATTTTGGGCTACCTGCTATTGTGTAATGTATATTTTAATTGAATTAATCTTTAGTTCACTAAGTTGAAAAATGACTCTTGAACACATAAATAAAAAGGTTCATGGTGTCACTCACCTCTTTGCCCAGCTCTAAATTTTCGCCCGCTCTTAAAATGTGCCAAATTATTTATTTCAATTGTAGTGTTATATTTCAGGTATACATGTGCGGTGCTGCTGGGACATGTCGAGCCTGGATTTCCTTATATTAGTGATACAGGGGCTCTGCCCCCCGAGAGCTGTGTGTTTGCACAACTATTGGGGATAGCCTCCGTTTTATGTAAGCTACCCAACTTTAAAAATCTAAGTGATGTTTCATATTGTATGTTCATATTCACACAATAATCTACAAATATATGAACAAACAGTACTTTAGTAATTCCTATAATAGTAAACTTTATAATCTGGACAAAAGAACCAGTATCAATGTAACATCACACATTATATATATAAACATATATATAGTGAGTACAGATGGCATATATATATACACAAACATATATATGTAGTGAGATAGAGTGAGTACAGATGGCATATATATATATATACACACAAACACACATATATATAGTGAGATAGAGTACAGATGGCATATATATATATATATATATATATATATGCCATCTGTACTCACTCTATCTCACTACATATATATGTTTGTGTATATATATATATATATATATATGCCATCTGTACTCACTCTATCTCACTACATATATATGTTTGTGTGTATATATATATATGCCATCTGTACTCACTCTATCTCACTACATTTAATTTTGATGACGTTGTGTGGGCGCTGTTGGTACATAAATGAAAGGCACTTTTAGATCAGTTGCTCAATGGAGCGACCACCAATATTAATGCGCACCTGACAGCATCACATTGTTTGCAGTACATTTTCAAAGATAGCCCAGCCCCATATGCTAGATGCATGTCAGTCATCTCTGAATCCATGAAATGCTCCAGGTTACACAAACAAAGTATACGTTATGAATGATGATGGCGAAAAATAGCCATTTATTTATGATACTCAAGGGTAAGAATAGAATAATCATGTATTAAAAACAAATTAATAAAATAGCTTCATAATTCACACTTGAGACTATATGTTTGTTTCTTTGGATACCTTTACTTGATTAAAGCAAACTCAATACCTCTCATAAACTATTCCCCCCTGCTCGAAGTTACTATTCCTGAATTGAATTACTTCCTATCAAAAGTAGATAGCTGTTTATCAAATTAAAGTTGTATTTTTTTAACTAAATGTTAGTAGATTTCTGACTGTAACAAGTCTAGTTGCTTGTGTTCAGTGGCATGCTGTGTTTACATCAAATATCGTCAAGTCTGTGAAAGACTCAAGATCAATCAAGAGTCGAAACTAATTAAACCCAGAACAAACCTGATAGTGGCATGGCTTGGAGCGGCATCGTGTCTTGGGATTAGCATGGTGGGCAACTTCCAGGTGTCCAACGAGAAGCTTATACACGCGGCAGGAGCCGGCATGTGCTTCATTTGCGGGACTGTCTACTTTTGTATGCAAGTGAGTCCATTTCTCAAAGAAGTGGTGATAAATAACAACTCTTTAATGATTTCCTTCTGAATAAGGAAAAAAAAAGAAGTTTTTGAGCCATTGTTTAGTCTCACAATTGAATTTAAAATACATAAATGGTGGTTGAATATAAATGTTTATTTTACAGACTTGGTTTTCATATAGGCTGAAGCCTTACCTGAACTCTGCAACTATGATGTACTTTAGAGGAACAATGTGCATCCTTAGCATTTTGCTGTGTGGGATTAGTTTAATTGCGGCAAATATTTCATTCCATTTGTATAAAGGTTTGTACACTATATTACATCATATTTGTTTGTTGCTTTTTGGTGGATAGGGATTGTGCGTGTGTGTTCATGCGTGTGTAGAACATTTACACTTTCTTATAAAAAGAGGTAAACAAACATTAGTAGGTTTACTAATCACTATTTTAATTCATAATTGATACAAAAAGTCGGCCGTCTATATAATAATGACTACTTAATTAATAATTTAGAAAATATTTGTTTGACCCACCTATTTCACAGGCTGCCATGAGATGTTAAAGTCTAGAGCAACCACGCCTTGAACATCTTGTTTTTTTTCCTGTACCAAACTCAAACCTTGCAAATGAGACAATATTGATTTCAAGCAGTTATTTTGCTGAAAAAATATAAAATTCAAATCTAATAAGAGAATCATTGGGATGCCCACCACACAAATCATAAACTTCTTATTACTGATTTATTAGTTTCGTTTTTAGTACCACGTCTTAATACCCGTTGGGGTATTATGTACTAATTAAGATGAGTTAGGGATGAGTAAGGTTGAATTAAGAGGAAGTGTGCCTGTATTTTTATGTAGAGAGAATGGGAAACCATTTAGGAAAAACTACTCTCAGTACACCCAACTGGGATCGAACCACGACTTACTGCCATCAGCAATCCAATCTATTGCAAGAGTAGTGCCTTAGGCCACCAAGAAGGTTAGTTTTGAAATTATACTTAAAATTGCTCATATATTCATGGGAAAGAACATAAAAATTCCTTCAATCATTCAGCTATAATTATCACTATCTTTACAATAAAAACTGCCTTTAAAAAAGAGCCGTTTGGAAAATCAGTATTTATCTTTATGGCCTTGATATTAATATCATAATAAATATTTCCTTGCGTTCATCTCATATTATAAATGTCTAGTTTTACTAAATTTTATCCCATCATTAATTAATTTACCGTAATGGTAAGCAAAAAGCCAAAAATAGTAGATATGACCCCTTCTAGCTGGTGAACTGTAATGAAATGAAATAATTGAATCACTATATAAAGTTTATAGTTATAAATGTGTTAGATTTCTATAATCAAATTTTATGGTCGACTGAAGCTCATCATTCCACCCTACCCTGACACACTTCCATCAAATACCTAGCCCAACACCCAAAATCTATCAAATCTATTTTAATATCATTGGGGGTTGTTTCACGTGTGTTGTACTCCTGGGGGTGTTACAAAACCTCTTTTATAAAATACCCTGACCTGTCTGAGTTTTTCAGATAGAATTTTTTGATGTTCAACGGTGAGTGACGATTTTTCTGTTTATTAAATTGTTTACTTTAAAAAAAATGCCAGCCGCTACTTAATATACACATATTTGTTAGTTATTTTTGCCATATTAAATGTTACGGCTATTTTAAAAAACTAACCCTATTACATCTCATAAGATAGACATTATGGTATAGTCTTGGTACTTTGAAATAATTTAATAAATCTAAGAGAATAAAAGAATAAATGTGTACAGGAGAAAACAACAGGAAGTGGAGACCAGAAGATGGAGGCTGGGATGCCCACATTGTAAGTACCGTGTCTGAGTGGATGCTGTCCATCATCTTCTGCACTTTCATACTAACCTATGTCCGAGACTTCAGCTATATCCATCTGGAACCACCAGTCGTACGCCTGGAGATCCCCCCCTGACCAGGATGTTGGTGACATCTTTGTACTGATAGTTTTTTTTATGGGAGGGTTTCATTAGTTGCCATTTTTTTTTTCTAAACACATCTTTGTAACTGTTCAGGCTATATGCACGCTTTTTAATTATGCTAATCCAAAAGTATCAAACTCAAATTAGTAGACGAGCCAAATTCACAAGCCCAGAGCGAGTTGCAAGTCATGGCTTATATCAGCAGTCGGAAATCCAGGATACCAACTGATTTTATCTGGCCCGCAAAATATTTAGCAAACAAACTGACTATTAACTAATAATTAGGGGGGTATATATGAGAACTGTATAGTTGAGATCTTGTCTCCATTTTGTTTTCCTAATTGGCCCACCAATTTTGTTTGAACCTTTAAACCCATATGGCCTACAATTTAAAAAAAAAGTTGCCAGTCTTTGGCCTAAATAAACATTTTTGTTATAGGGTTGTTTTTTTTTACCCCACATCTTACCATTTATCTAGACTATAGACCTTTTAACCTATTAACTGAAAAACCCGAATATATTCGGGAATTTGATTTTGACAATATATTAAAAACCCGAATATATTCGGCCATATCTCTAGCAACCAGAAAATAATTCTTTTTCACAAATCTATTCTTTTATCCCTTTTAATCACTCCAACAGGTGCTTGATAGCAGTAAGTTACGATACTCATTTGAATTTGTATTTAAAGCACCAGGTAGCAGCTTAGACTTCACAGTTGAAATTAGACCACACGTGTCCCGCCAAGAAGCAGTGATGTGAAGTGATTGTTCTTTTGCCTGAATAATTATTTCTTTAGCTGGAAAGTAAATAAACGTCTTGATGTGCATACAGTACCATAGTTTTGATTGTTTTCTTTGAAATAAAAAAATTTGAATTGAAGACGAAGTGGATCTTGAATTCAGTGAATCAGTTCCTTCCTATAAAGCATTTCTCACTGTGACAAAACATTTGAAAACTTATTAACAATTAAAAGGGGTTGAACGTTGAGTAAAAAAAATATTTTTTATTGTATGGATTTCAATAAATGGAGCATGTAAATTTGAGTAAAAAATATATATTTTTTTACTTCAAAGACGATAAATGAGTATATCTGGTGTTTAAATATAGCATGAATATATGAGCATACAGTACCATAGTTTTGGTTGTTTTCTTTGAAATAAAAAAATTTGAATTGAAGACGAAGTGGATCTTGAATTCAGTGAATCAGTTCCTTCCTATTAAGCATTTCTCACTGTGACAAAACATTTGAATACTTATTAACATTTAAAAAGTGTTGAATGTTGGGAAAAAAAAAAATTATTGTATGGATTTCAATAAATGGAGCATGTAAATTGAGTAAAAAAATTTAGATTTTTTTTACTTGAAAGACGATAAACGAATATATTCTGTGTTTTAATATAGCATTAATATATTTTATATTTCGAGTTTCGCTGGATATAAATCATTGTAATTCTACCCAAAGTATTACCACATCTATATACAGTCCATATCGTTAATAAAAGAAAATTAGAAATTTTGTAATAAACATGTATAAAATAATTAGCATGTTAAGAGGTTAATCACACTAGTGAGTGCGGTATGAGGATGGTTGAACTGAGAAGAAGTGTTTATGCTTTTGCATGTAGGTAGGATGGGACACCATTTAAGAACTTCACTCTGAATTTAGTGTCCAGCCAGGATTCACACCTCAACCTTCTCACTACTTGCAAACTAGACCAGATGAGCCTGAGTGATATTCGTACCACATGCCCACCAATGTGGAGTCCAAACTAAAATAATTAAATCTAGAGTTTAAATATTTTAAAACATTTTTTTTTCCAAATGTGTATTTGGGCCAGAGAAATATTCGGTGTTTTTTAAATGGTCTATGGCGTCACTCTCAGTGTTAGATTGGCCTCCTGATGGGAAGGTCGGGGTTCGAATCCATATCAGGTTTATTGAGGGTATATTTTTTTCCCCTAAATTGTTTGCCACTCTACCACACAAATGCGTGTAGACCACCCCTAAAATGCTTCCGTTCTCATCCCGCATAACTTAAATAGGTAGTAGAACGTGGTTATAAAAAAATTCAAGTATTTTCGATGGAACAATACAGCAGTGTCTGAAATAAATACCAGTGATTTTATTGTTCAAAATTACAAACTAAATCTATTACTGTCACCAAGTAACGGTGAGAAGAGTGCTAGTGTGTGCCAGAAGAGGGAGGTTTATATTTGTTAGTAGCTGTCAATCAATACTATTATAAACCATTATTGTGCCAGTTTTTTACCCGAAAAACAATACAGTCGACTAGTAAACAGGATTATGGAGTCTGAAGTAGTTTTGGGTAGAGTCAGAATCGAAAAAAAAGGTGCAGACTCCAGCTTCAAAATAAAAACTTATATTAAAATAATATATGATAAATATATAATTTTAATTGTTTTTATTCTTTAAGACTAATATTTTTATAATGGATTGATAATTTTATTTAAACATACATTCACAATGTCAAAGAAGTTTCCCATGAAGTCATGTGTTGAAGCATTTTACTACTCTAGGTTTGATATTATTACTATAAATAGACAACAGCCATTAAAAAAAAAGAGTCTAGTAGTAGAAAAATAGAGAAGTTGGAAGTCAAAAGATCGGTCTACCGACTCCACAGCCCTGCTAACAAATGAAGATTGCAACAAAAAGTAAAACAATAAAATGGAGAATAGTAAATAAGTCTTGTTTCAAATCAAGAAATAATCTGGAAACTATTAATTTTAATGTGTGTATGAATGTGGGCCAGATATTAATATTAAAGTATTGGAGACAAGTGGGCCAGTCAGATGTCTTGCAGGCCGGATGTGGCCAGTGGGCCATGAGTCTGAAAACCCTAATCCAATAGGAATGAGGAAGGTAGAATTTCAAGGAAAATTTACAAAAAGCCACCCTCAGTATATTTGACCAGGATTTAAACCTTGATCCCCATAACTGATGAGCTAGTTTAACACTAGTGTGACGTATTAAGACTTTGAGACCTCAAATAAGGATGTTTGCACATTCTATTTGCTGTGAATTCTTTATTGCAGTTTCATTCTTCTGACAGGGCACAGATAGCCTAGAAGACAACTATAAATACCACATGACCGAGTGAGAGCAGAATTGTTCAAGCCTCCCTACCACCAATAAAGAAGTTAAAATTGTGTAACGTGATTGATAACTCTGGTTTGTAAATAAACTTATATCTAATATAAATACATTCTACTTAAATTGAACAAGGCTAGTTTTGAGTCATTTACTCAAGATTTTTTTTTACATGTTTTAATAACACTAACAAAAAATCACAAATGTTTCGTTGTTTTAAAGGGCTTGACAATCATTTGAGCAAATTTTGAAAGCTACCACAACACCATTTTGTCTATTTGGCATACATGATTCGAAGGTGGTAGGCATTGAGCTCTATACTATACTGGATGGATATAGACAAACACACCCTTTCAACGAGCCAAAGCGTGACGCTCAAGTTTGCCGTCTGCTTGATTCTGAGGGGACACATCTAACTGTAGTGTGTGTGCCTACTGAGCTAGGGTTCCGATTTAGATTCCTGACATGGCCGAAAATTTATCATTGGTAAAATTTGGGTCTACCTTTTCACATTAATAAATTAACGGCCGGGGGATGGATGTTGTGCCTGTCCTAGTCTTAAGTGAGATTATGAGGCACATGAAAGTACGAAAGGCATAGCAAGCCGGTATAAAAGGCTGGAAATAGTAATGGATGTAAAGTAAAGTAAAATCTATTAAAAGTAACGAATAATCACATGACCTGACATCTGAATATGTCACGGTAGATCTAGTAACTTTTTTAGATGAAATTAGGCTCTTCCCATGAAAATTGGGCTTTAAAATGCCTGGGGACAGTTGGACATATGGCTCAGTATATTACAAATACAATATATGTTTTCTAGAAGCTTGTAGAACCGTCTGATAAGGTTCAACAGGCACTCTGACTTTAATAGTTGAAAGATACAATAATTTACATGATAATATTAATATATAACACATAATATTTTCAACAAATCAAATTGCTACAACCAGCATAGCTGAAATTAGCCAAATATTTAACAACAGAGACTAGAATGTTTAGAACTCTTATTCTTATACATCCATAATATACATATTCAAGATAAAATAATGTAAAGATCAAATTATATCATCCCAATGGTAGATATTACCTTCTCAAGAATTAATAAATTATATTCTTAACAAACAGTTATTAACATTTAAACAATTGTAACTTTAGAAGTTTTATTTTAAAGAAGCACATTTAGTTCAATCTAAGGTTATTTCCACAAAACCAAACTAATATAATATTGAAAATTTACAATTTCAAATTAAAGTAACATAATATCAGTGAACTAAGTAATCAAATAAATGACTAACCTCTTGCTTAGTCACATTCTTTTCAAAGAAGTAAAATTAAATTTAAATAATACTATTACTGATCACCACACAATGTTTTAAAGCTCCGATTATTAACATATCCAGAGAATAACTTTTCAATTAAAAATATCTTATTTAAGATGTTAAAAATAAAGCGTTTTCTAAAAATACTTTTGTCATAGTTATTACAAATGTTCTAATATTTATTGTGATTTTAGGAACATAAATTAATTTTTTACTATTGTTGATTCTTTTTTCCTCACTAACAATTAACAATTAAAGTTTTTAACTGCGGTCCATTTGTGCGCTGCCTCTTCATTCCACATTCCTGTAAAAACAATAATAATTAGATTAAAAGCGCAATCACCCAAGAAATGCTGGGGTAAAGCTTGTACAACCACTACACTATCACAAGTCATGGATAGAGACACTGATATTATTACTTACATAAGGTTGGATGGAGTGGAGCTGAGAAAA
>CABFOW010001981.1:64301-119162 GCA_902141385.1 Timema californicum
TGTCAACACAAGGGCAAAAATCCACAAGCAACAACCCCTTACTATCCCAAAACACAGTACACATGATTTTTCGGACTGAAATTGTTCGCTTGAACTCCACTTTCTTGGGTGATGTTGAATGCTGCCATTCCATGGAATGTTTTGATTCTGGCATAACATGAGCCACCCATGTTTCGTCGCCTGTGACAATTTGGCTTAAGAAATCTTCACCAAAATAAATGTATTACTCAAGGAAAGTCAATGCACTGTGAAACGTTTGGTTTTGTGCACCTCAGTCAACATTTTCGGTACCCAGCGTGAGCACAACCTACGATAATTTAAGTGTTCTGTCAAAATTCCATAAAGAACATGTCTTGAAACTTGAGGAAACTCATTAGATAAAGCGTCTGCTTTATTGAACTTTTACATCAACTTTCTGCACCAAGTCTTCAGTAATGACAAAAGGTCGCCCACTTCGTTCTTAATCATGCACATTCATGTGGCCATCTGTAAAGGCTCTAACCCATTTTCTTACCATTCCTTCACTCAATGTTTTCTCCATACACTTCACTGATCTGCCAATGAATTTCAACCGCTTTCACATATTTTGCATGAAGAAAATGAATAACAGAGCATATTTCACAGTCGGCGGGATTTTCAATTGACTGAGCCATTTTAAATACTCACAGACATAAAACACGGTCGAATACTTCCGTAATGGTGTCTGTGGTTAGCCAACAGATGGAGGTACTCAACGTGCATGCACAGAATGGCAGCCACAGCACTACAGCGGTCGAATTTCAAAACAGTACTTACTGAAAAAACACGCCTCGTACATAAAGAATAAAAATTAATTATATGTTTTAAAGAAAGTTCCTTCTTTTTCCTTTAAATTCGAAGTAGTGCTAATTTTGTTGATTTGAATGCAAATTAATGTTATCGAAAACTTAAAAGCTATTAACTGTAATTAATTTTTCTCGGTAGCAGATATAACCGGCCTCGTGGTATAGTGAGTGGTTAGAGCACATGATTCCTAACCTAGAGGTCCTGGATTTGATTCCTGGTTGATACTGAAGAATTTTACTCTAAAGGAGGATAGTTCCCATGGTCACCAGGGTTTGGTTAGTTAGTAGGCTTAAGTTAGGTTTGAGAACTTCGTTGACTTTACATCATTGTATTCACTATCATCATTCCCTCATCTCATTGAGACACAATAAGAGTCTCCACGGAAAGGATGTACGATTAGTACATTTGGGCATCCCCTAGGAAAGGGTACATTAGTACAGGTAAATCTTTCCACAAACTGGGATACAGATCAATGTAGCCCAGACATGCAATGTTAAAATAGTAAATAGTTGTAAAAGATAAAATGAGTTATTTTATATCCCAGTCTTAAAAAGTTGTATATATAGCTGGCCTACAGTAAAAATTAATATATACCAACTTTAGCCATAATGCTCTTATTTATAGAAGCATACAAGATATATCTAAAATCTTACTATTTTTAAACAAAAAAACAGATAATTTACCACATATCAGTGTTCCAGCCATGGTTAACAACTAAAAGATACTATCGTGAAGAAACACATGAATATGTTCACAAATTAAAGTGAGAAAGAGTAAAACGAAAAAGTGAATAAATAATATTAGGGGTGTGCAAAGTCAAACAATACGAAATATTCTCAAGGCGGAATGTTTGAATATTAAAGAAAAAATTGATAGTATGAGCCCACCATGATTCCCCATGAAGTTCATATTTAAATCAATAGTAAAAAAACAAAACAGTTAATTTTAGAAGTAAATATTTGGATAATTCCAAGCTGGAAATTGTTAGTTTTTAATGTTTGTACTCATTTCAAACCTAAATTAAGCCTTATTAAATCACCCAATACATCAATGATGTCAGAGTTTAAGAGTTATTGAAGCACAGTATAAGAGAAAGCACCTACAACGATGGAAAACCTGAGAAAATTCATTGAATCACAAACAGACGTGAAAGACAATATTTTTTAATGCAATCAGTATACTTGAAGATTTTGTTTATTTTGTCAAGACGAGAAAACTACTCAACAAACCAAGATAATTAATGTTACAGAGGGTGCCATGTAGTCAACAAATCAGAGCAGCTACTTATTCATTCAAGTAGCTCCTCATTTATCCTCATGAGGCTGAGGTGGCCTCATTCCAGACCCACTGCTTCACAGATAAAGTCTGGAAGCCCCAGGGATTCAAACCTAGGACTAGTGGACCAGTAGCCAATAAACCTGACCACTAAATAAACAAAGTTATTATTACAACAAACAATTTAATAATTTAAGATTTTTTCCAAATGAAAATTAATTTGAAATGTACATAATTTACTCTATGGAAGGTAGGTAGGTGGTGCTGGGTTGAAATTAGCGAATATTTAGGTTGGGTGGTTTTCTAGACTTTGTGATCCATTGATGTGCCAGTTACCATCTTCTTAACTGAGACTTATTACATTGGGTCTTGTAACACCTTGACAGTGTAACAGTCCTCAAAGTTGAGGTTATGAGTGGAGGCGTGTGCTGAAACGGGTTTTTCTGTATTATTGATTTTTGTGTCATGGTGGTGTCCATTCATTCATTTATGGAGAGTTTCAGTGGTGAGGTCAACATATTGTGCAGTACATTGTTGGCATTCTAGTTGGTAAATTAGGTTACTGGACTCATGTGTGACTGCCTTTGATGGTATAGATGGAGTTGGTGATGTTGCTAGAAGAAGTGGCTGCTGGATGATGTATTTGGCAGGTTTTGTAAGCTGTTTTGTTACAGGGCTGAGTGCCTTGTTGTGGTTGAATGAAGGTTGTGTCATTTTCAGTTTTGAGTTTAGGGTGTACCAGAAGATTTCTGAGTGATGGAGGCTGTTTTTTTGAGAATTTTGTTGGTTTTGGCTAGATGCTTGAAAACCTGACGGTAATAATTTATCTTTTGTAGGCCTGGGTAGTACTTAGTCACTAGAGGTATAGTATCTGGTTTTTCAGGTTTGGGTGATTGTGGAGTTTCAGCTAGTCAAAGTAGGTTATTATTGAGAGGTTTAGGGTATCCTTATTCTGTAAAGGCTTCTTGGAGGTTTTAAAGGTGATTTTGAAGACTTTCTGGACTGAAAGAGATGTGGTGAGACCGTATGGCGAGAATGTATGGGATAGATCTTTTAGTGTTGGATGGATGGCAGCTATCAAAATGTATCTCTTGTTGTCTATTAGTGGGTTTAAGATGTGCCGAGGTTTTGAAGTGGCCATCTGACAAGCTAATGCCCACATCAAGAAACATTGCCTTGTCGTGGGATTGATTTGAGGTGAACTTCAGAGCCGAAAAGAAGTTTACTGGCTTTCACAAATCAGAAACCTCACTTCTTCAAACTTCCACAGTTGCACATGGTTTTGAATTTTCGGAAATATTTATTTTTCATATGAAGAGACATCAATGAAAGAGTAATATTTCTGAAAATTCAAACTAATGTGCAACTGTGGAGGTTTTGAAGAAGTGAAAAGTGTAAATGTTAAAGAAGACATGAAGAGAAGTGTGTTTGTTCCTATCTAGGCCTAACCTAACTATCCCTTACTTTACATCACTGTACAGTGTTTCTACACTGTCTTGTTATACAGATCCAACTATCATGCAATTATTGATTTTACTAACTTTTTTATTAGATTTTTATTTGAGTGTTGTTCTAATTTTTAAATTGTGTTTTATAAGTGTTATTTCTAATTTGAAAACCAATATTTCCATTATTTAACTTTTAAAACAAAAGTATTTACTATTAATAAAAATTAGTGTCATTCATATCCTAAGAACGTGTATTTTAATCTACTTTATAACAATTTAAAATTATGAATATATTCAAACTCAACTCAAACTGGGGAGCTTTTAGAAATAGACTAGAATGAAAAAACCCAAGCTCGCAGACCCTTAATAAAGACAAATTAAAAAAATTAGTCCAAACTGTATAAAACCACACTTAAATTAGCAACTCAACTACAATTAATTTAAGTGAAATCATAACAAATTTTGATTTGATTTCTTAATATAAAAAGTAAATATTCATATTTAAGTTATTACAAGCAACAACCAGAAGCACCAAAAACTAAGAAGATTTATCAAACTAAAAAGCAATATAGTAAAATATATTTTCTAAAGAAAAATACCTCTTTTTTTCAAAATGTTTACACAAATTACTTTTGAAAAATTAAATAAACTGATGTGGAACTAACCTCAACTTGGTACACAAAAAAAGTAAAAAACACAGAATAGTGTTTAATATTCTGGAGGTGTTATTTCAGGTAGAACTTGCAAGGTCCATTCAAGCTATAGTGTGTTGATTCTAAAATGGTGACAATTCAAAACAAGCCAAACAAGGGGTAGAACTAAAAATAAATAAAGGTAAACAAGTAACCAAACATCATAAAAAATAATAATAAAAAAGGTCATGGATTAGGAGTAAAATAGAATACTTAAAAAAAAGAAGACATAATTAAGTACAAAACAAAACATATTTAGACACAAACATAACAAAAGACTAAATTAATTTATTATGATTATATACATTTTTAAGAGACATTTTTCATAATATAACCACTTTAATCGGTGTAAGAGAATGAATTGAAAATGTCTGATAAAACTGACAAAATTTTATCAAGTTTAAATTAGGAGGGTTATACCAATGTAAAGAGAATAGATAGGTAGCGCCATTTGAAAGAATTTGATGATGTCATCACTTACGTCAGCCACGAGCCTACGTCACCCAGTACACATCAGTTGTGCAGTCCATGTGTTTCGGGCGGTTCTTTCATTTATCTTTATAATTATTTATTTATTTGTGTTTGCCTAGTAGTATTTTTTCGTGTACAGTTAGTTAAGTTATTATGTCTACCACTCGAGTATCTGTTTTAATAGGCTACTATAAAATATAGTAGTGATGTTCTCATTAATTATTTAGATATTTTATTTAATACATTTATTTAATATTAGTAACTATAATACTAAATATGTATGCTAAATATAATATGTAGGTGTATTGCTCTTCTCAAGCTGTTTATTATAATATAATAGTTTTTCTTTAATATAATATAATATATAGGATACAAGTCATTGTTGAACAATCGGACTTTTAGGATTTTTGCTAATTTATTTGCGTAGGCCTAAGTTCTTCAATTTTAATTACATGTGTTTCTAAACAGACATAAAAGAAATGCCAATCTGTGCTGTTGCACTCTGTGTAAATAATCAATGAAACTGCAAGGGTAATAATATATATTTCTACTCCTTTCCTAAAGATCCAGACATTTGCCGTACACGGGAGCCCAAATGTAAAAGGAAAGACACAATTAATACAAATTTTGCTCGAATATGACTATTATATTTTAACACTTTTATATTAAACTTCAACAATCATTTGTTGAATAGTTGCGTATGATTTAATAATAAGGTTTGATAGAATTTATTTCAATTTTCGTTATGTTATATGTTTGTGGTGCTAAAGTTAACTAAAATGTCAAGAACTTCAAAACACTTTGAATGTTACCAGTGTTAATACAATAGTTCAAACGTGTAAGTAATTTTTAACATATTTTACTAGCTTAAGTGTAATTTATTTAGTATTCATTTATTGGTGTGTGTAAGCAAATAACCCGAACGGGTAGTAAGACGCGGTGCTAAATAATAAATAAATTTATTGGTGTGGATTTTAAAAATGCATTAATATGTGTAATGTTCCCAAACGTGATATTATGATTTCTAAAAATAATTATTTAGAAAGGACTTAATTTGTCTTCCATAAAGCTTTGTGAATGTTAAGCCATTTTCTCATGTGTTATTTTATGTGATTCACTGAAAATTAATACAAAATTAACGTCAGAACACTAATTTTATTAGAATGAATCATTATTTCACACTTTCATTAAAAGTTAAAAGGAGGTCTACTTTTCTTAATTGTTAACTATCATTATTGAAAAATTCAAACAAAATGAACCGACCGAGTAGGCCCTACAAGAATTAATTCATTTTTATTTAATTAATGCAAGGATTTATTTATATATTTATAAACATTGTACTGTTGTATGATTTCTCAAAAATGGTATTTAAGTGGAAAGACGAACAAACCAATACATTTTTGGACTATTACAGAGTTTGAATGTTTGTTTTAATATAAGCAATAATGGGTGAGTTATTTAAAATAAAACAGCACGTGATGTCATTTTTATAAATTAAACAGTAGTTGATTATTCTCAACATGATAAATATGATAAATGTGAACAAATTTCTTTAATTCATATTTTCATTAAAAATGAATCATTTGAAATGATTCACTGAAAATAACACGCGAGAACATGGCTTTAAGCGTTGGCTAGTGTACTGGGTGACGTCACATGCTCAGCCAATCAGATGTATTTCTCCAACTGGCGCTACCTTCTATTCTCTTTACATTGGGTTATACAGCTTCCTTCAGTTCAAGAGAGTAAACAATGTTAATCGAAGGAAGCTGTCCGTGACAGTGAAAGCTTGTCTTTAAAAATGTGGATTTTAATTGTTTTATCCAAACAATTTCTGTTCTAGTATCACTAAGGTAATTGTGCTGACTATCCCTTCTAATTTAAGCTAAGTTTTAAAAAACAGCAATTAAAATGAAGAGTAAAGAATGAAATAGGGAAGAATGAAATAATAAAATCACAAATTGAAAAGAAAAAAAAAACTTTCCCATTCATGACAGTTTAATTCTTGAAAAGTTAGTTCAAATGTTGTTTTTTAAAGCCAAACATTCTAAAATGTAGACTAGTGTATTATTTATACAAATATTATTGCCTATTTTATAGTCGTATTGGCAAGCTTTTAGTGTTTTTTTTTACAAATACTTTAATTCAATTTGCTTACAATCCTAATACTTTTATTACGGTATTATTAACATAATGTCATATTACATGGACCTTTACTAGAATAAAAATTAAAATTATCTTAGTGGCAAAACTCAGTTTTAAGCTAAATGTACATCAACAACCATTCATCAACATAAACAAGGTGACTAGATATAGATATCATTTAACAGGTTGTATTAGACACAAATATCTATTCAGGGTGTGTTATGTATGGAAGAAGGTAAAGAAAGGAGACATAGAAAGACCACCATAATTCAAATTATTGGTCACCACCCATCACCCACAACATTCAACACAGTGGGGATACATACACAATGCGCATGGTGTTGGTGTAACCAGGCCCTTGCTTCCAGCCTGTGACAACGATGATGGGGTCTCCAGGCTTGATGAACCCTCGCTGCTTGCCGAACTGAAGACCAAACTGGACACGTGCATCCACGTCCTTCAGCCAATCTGGCAGTGGGTTGGCTGAAACATCACTTGTGGAAATGACTATCAACAAACTAATTGCTGGCGGCACAGATAACTACAGGGATAAGACAAGCATTATTTATCTTAAATAGATTTTTATCCATCTTTCCTGCACCCTCTGCCTAGTTATCATTAACTGTTTCTAGTCTTTGGCCGGGTCAATTTAGTAAATGCTTCCATCTTCCTCTGTCCTTCCACCATTCTTCCTCCTTTATTCTAACAGAATAGCCAAACTTTGAAGAAATACAGAATAATACAAATTGAATTAATTTTAGTTTTTATATAAAGTGGAATTTATTAGTATCATAGTTTCGAAAGAGATCTGACACTTTAGTTTGTCTACTGAGCAAGTTCAATTACCAGAATGGCCGATAAAGTTATCATTGGGGAAATGTGGATTTACCCTTTCACAGTGATGAATTAACGGCTGGGGACTGGATGTTGTGCCTGTCCTAGTCTTAAGATAATTGTAAAGCATATGAAGCTACGACAGACCCAGTAAGCTGGTTGTGGAAAATATATGGCTTGACTAAAAAAACTGACCCAGACCACAGGCTAGAAGTTGTAAAGGGTGTAATAAAAAAAATCTCGAAATAATTTTGTATAAGATACCCGAAGACAAAAGTTAAAAAAGGCTGATATTAATAAACATTAGTGACTTAGCAAATTCTAAGCATATTGGAATATGCTAAATTTAAAAATAACCTTTCCTCCTAAATTGACAATCCTTTTTAATATATGGTTTTTTAAAGTCTGCAATAATATTTACAAAAACCCAATTTTCAATATTACACATCATTATTGATCCAAGACAAAAAGTAGTTCTTTTAGTCAACAAAAACAAATAATGGTTGTATTGCTAATTGAATCTCATAGAATATTTAATACAAATAAAAGATGGTCTGATGAATTACCACTATCTCATAAATTAAAAAAAAACTATAACTTCCCAAATAAATGATGATCAAAAAAATAATACTATGTTTATTTTAAGAGTGGAAGAGGAGTGAGATAGGGATGCTGTTTGTCCCCCAGTCTGTTCAACTTGCACGGAGAGCCACTGGTCAGAGGACGTGGCAATTTCCGGAGAGGACACATCATCAACACAATAAAGAATGCAGATGATCTAGCATTGCCGGCCAGAAATAAATTCAAGTATAATTCCTGGTTTTCCCAATCAGTGGCAACCCTGATGAAGCTACAATGTATTGAACCAAGCTTGAATTTAAAAGTTATTTGTATGTAACTTTTTTTTAATATATATTAAAATTAGGGGTATGCGAAGCTTCAATAATATCAATAATGATACAAAGTTATATATTTGATTTGATAACTCAAATCAAACCATTCTAGAAAAAAATAATCAAAGTTAACCTAACCTATACAAATCCCACAATGTGCTAAAAATGTTAATATTAATTTCATAACAATTCTTGTGAGGTAAGGTAAATAGTAGTACTTATAAATTTTTTACCATATTGACCGGAAAATAGTCTGCACTCTTTCCCCATAATAGCCTTTGTAAAACCTTTACCAGGCTATAATATATATTATTAGCACCGCCTCTTACTACCCGTTCGGGTTATACGCACTTAGGCTAATGTGTAATAGTAGGGTGATTGTAAGATGAAATGGAGGACCTACAGTTTAGCGTGGAATCCGAACCACGGTGGAGGCCTGGCATTCCCCACATTCACAAGATGTCTTGTCAGAGGTGAAGGAAAGGTTTGATAATCAGATAAATCTGTGTCGGGACCGAGGATTGAACCTCGGCCGCCAGCACAGAAGTCTGACACCTTACCCCTGGACCGCCAGGTCACCAATATTTAATAAATTATAGGATTAATTTTAACACCATTAAGAACAGTTTTTAAAAACATTCGTGAATATAGTTTTGGATGTGCAGATTTATCAGTATTTTTTATATAGACAGCATCATTAAATTCCCACCCATCCAGAATGTAGCTATTCATAACCTTTACCAAGAAGCTTGAAATTTCAAGCTCAAGTATTTTTTTAAAGCTTGGCTCGAAGCTATAAATACATGCACTTGTGGAAATCTAATGTGATATCTTTGTGTGGAAACAAGTATGGCCTATTCTTTTGTCAATACACTAAATTAGTAAGTTATTTGAGAGCCACTTCAATTATGCAAAGCAAGTTTTGAGATTTATTTGAACTTGAAACAATATTTAGTGATGTTAACCTGGATTTTCACGAGTTTTTTGTGAACACGATTTTCAATAAGTATCTTTAAATATGGGTCTTGTTGTGGTAGAGGACAACAAGGCATTTTAATAAGTTGTAAAAAAACTAATTAGACACTTATGAGTCTTGTCAAAGAATCCTAGGAAAAAAGAAAGAATTTTTTAAACTTTTAAAAGAAATTGATCAAATTTTCTATACTTCCAAGGTCAAGCACCAGATAACTGATTAATTTATAAATCCAATTGTTGCTCACCATTATAGTGAAGAGGTAGGATAGCTCGGAAAAGATGGCACTGTCTCGCCACTTGGGCATAACGTGTCACCGCAATGATTGGGCAGCGAGGCCTGTATTTCGAAATGAGGTGGGCAGAGCGTCCGGAGGTTGTTATCACAATGATGGCGGCAGCTAGGCATTTGGCCGAGGCCTCCACGGCTGCGATGGCCACTGTATGATCTGCGGCTACTGGAGGAACTGCCTAGAAAAACAAGATACACATTGAAATCATTTAAATGATATTTTATTGTAAAGAAAATTTTAAAGATAAACTAAAAGCTAAATAAATACTTGAATAGTTATATTTAGTGAAACAAGACAACCTGGAAAAAGGAAGTAAACCCACTAAATACGGTTTTGTGTGCCAATGGTCTACTACCGTGCCATCCGGGTTTTGTCAGTATCCAATGACACTTTTCACAAGTTTTGCTATAGAGTATTATTGAAAAGTTGTCCTTGACATTAAACAAACCTTGATAACTTAGTGGTAGAACAATGGCACGCAAAACTAAAGGCCTAAGGTTTGATTCCGGTGTCAAGAGTTGTCAGTTTCAAATAAGAAATTTTGAAATTTAATTCTGTTATTAGGACCGAACCTGTAGACAACCATCATGTATAAGTTTGTGATATGCATTTGATTAAGCTTGAATATTAACTATCTCATTGATTATCCTGTGAATTCCAGCAGCGTCTACCAGTATAGTTTTATACATCTCACCAATTTCAGAGGTTCATGTTTGTGTTTCTTCACAGTGATAGCCTGTGGTGTATAACTTAGGGATCGTATTCAATAAATTGGGGTCCTTTGCATAGTTGTAGATAATTAAAACCAGTTGGGTAGTAAGAATTAACAGTATCTTTATTTTAATCATCGTTCTGGATAGTAAACATAATATACGCCATGGAAACTACTTTGTATCATGCGTAATGTGTTCTTATTTCTGTTTAAAAAAAGCTGTAATTTGTTTTATTTATTGTGAGTTTATTTGTAATACTAGTTTTGATTTTCAGTTTTTTAAGAGTTTTAAGGTGTTCATTAAAATATTTACAATATTGTTCATGAGGTGAAAGTTTTAGAAGTGAGCATGCGCTGAAATGGTCAAGTTCAAGTTTCCCATAGAAGTGGGAGGGTAGGGTACTAGGCACCTAAGATTTTCAACACATAACAATTTTTTTTTAAAATAATAATTTTATTCATGCTTGTCTCTTTTGTTCAACCAAATAAAGATTATGGATTAGGTTGTGCTTTTCAAGTAGGCCTAACTAAGTAATTTTTGAATTCAAAATATTATGCTTTGTTTATGAGGTGAAAAATTCAACAAACAAATCCAGTAAAACACCGAATCCTTGAATATTTGTCAGGATTTGCTAGAGTCGAAGATTCGAGTGGCCCATCTCTACGATTTTTAATAGCATTTGGACTTAGTGCATTTGACTCATCTCTAGTTATAAGTTGTGGATAATTGAGGATGTATTTACCTTGCTGGAGAGGTCGGTGAAGATCTGCCTTTGCCAAATGGCAGCCTCTGCCTCCTTACAGATATTGGCCATAGTCCTCACACACTCCAGAGGATAGTCTCCTTTAGCAGTCTCCCCTGACAGCATGACACAATCTGCGCCATCCAGGATAGCATTGGCCACGTCAGAACCTTCAGCGCGAGTTGGCCGTGGCTTCTTCACCATTGACTCCAACATTTGAGTAGCACAAATCACAGGCTTGCCAAACTAAAATAACAAAATAAAGTTCTTGGCAGTTAGAAAATATCCAAGTAAAAAAACTTATTTGTTATTTATAAGCTTAGATTTGTCAAGATTTATCTTCTATACTAATTTTTAGTGTGACTAGGTTTATAAAAAAAAGAGTAACAGTGTTTAAAAGTTTCAAAAAATCAAGTCAAATTTGTCAAGTTTGGCACAAACAATTTATTTCACATCTTCAAAACAATTGTGAAGCAAGCGTATAACTTCAACAAATGTATAACATCAAGACAAGTAATTTAGTTATATTTGGAATGAGGTAGAGGAAAGGTGGATATAAACATATAAAAGGAACAAACACAATATGGCTTTTACAATGAAAAGAAGAACACAGTTCACACTTTACAGTGTTGCCATTGGACAAAGAGGTAATGGTTGCCTTATGAAGAAAACAATCTTATTGCTTAATTTCCCAGCCTAGGTTTCATTCTATCAGATTCCGATAGTTCTAATAGTCGCACATACCTTTAAAAACAAATTTTAACACAAATTGAGTAATAGATTGTGTATTTAAATATTTGTTTAAAGTGTATTCCTTATTATCTTTTTGTTCAATAAAGGTAACAATCCAGAATTATTACTAAATTTAAGAGTGACTATTTCTACTATAGAAGATAGAAAGATGTTACCTCTGTGCAATGTATTCTTCCCACATTTTTCCACTCTCCCTAGGTGGGCTTTCTTCATTAAATTTGAACTTACTGGTTTATTTTCCCTTTTTCTTTATTTTGATATATTTCTATTATTATAAAAAAAATTGCAAAGAGGTAATCAGAAAACTCACATTGTTGCACCTGGCAATCATGGTCTTCTGTGCAAGGAAGACCTTTTCTGGAGGGATCTCAATTCCCAGGTCTCCTCGAGCCACCATGATACCATCAGAGGCGGCAATAATCTCGTCTAGATTCACCATCCCTTGGTGGTTCTCAATCTTAGAGATGATTAGAATGTTTTTGCCCTTCTCACCTAGAATACAGTGTTAAGCTCATCTTTACTAACGATTATACTTATAGTATTTACTGGCCCTACCAACTGTATTGACTCAAATGTAGATCGCACCTTAAGAAAATGATCACTTTGATGGAAAAAAAAATGTATTGACTCAAATGTAGATCGCACCTTAATAAAATGATCACTTTGATGGCAAAAAAAAAAAGTCTGAAAATAAATCCTCTTTGAAAGTAAAACATCTTCTTACCTTTATCTTTCCTAATGTTCATAGTTTTTAAGCCCTTTCTACAGACTTCGTATCTATGAAGTGCGTAGTGATTTGTAAGATATCAACTCCACACTAATAGATTGCTCTGTTTACAGAGTCCTGATCCTCATATCATCTTTAGTGCCCGACACTCCGGAGAAGTTGAAACAACTTTAACTTTTTAAGGACTAGCCGATACAGACTACCATTTACAGCAAAGTAAATGTGTGCACGCACATCAAAAATGAAAGAACCAATGGCAGAAAAAGGATCCGTTGCTATTGAAACAAATACAAAATTAAGAATTGTTTTATGCATTGAGCTATGAATATAGATCTAAATTCACAGTTTTGGAAAAAAATATGAGCAGATCGCTTCTCTAATTGGGATTTTCTGCTCAAATGACTGCCACTATTTTTTAGAAAAATAATTTTTCTCTTTGGGGCCTTGTTAGGTCATTGTCATTTATATACTTGTTTAAGTATTCTCTAAGGTTTAGTATTGTGAATTTAAATGTAAGTCTGGTTAGGGTTTACCTTTCGTCCCTGTGTGTTGGATGGAAAATAGGTAGACTACCTCAATACCTCCTCCCCTTTTTCTTTAGTAATGTCTTATGTTGATCCTCAACTGTGTATGTGTATCCAAATGATGTTAAACTGTAATTAATAATTAAATTCAAAATTTATTCTGCCTCAGGCTAATTGTGTATTATGTCAGTTTTGATCCTTTTAATAAACTTTTCTATTTAATTATTTCCACTACTTAATATTGCTGTCATTATTTTAGCTTCTAAATACCCATGATGGCTGCTAGCTGTTTAAATAAGTGTTTGTAAAGTGGAATTTTTTAACAACAACAAATACGACGACTCACTCACCCAATACACCTCTAATTTCCTCAAGGGCGGCTGCATTGCGGATGAATGAGGCAAAGATCATGTCAACCCCTTGCTCCACCCCAAACAGGAGATCAGACTTGTCCTTCTCCGACACTGCAGGGAGATCCACAGGGACGCCAGGGAGGTTCACCCCCTTCCTACTGCCGAGGGAGCCACCATTTTCCACAGAGCACACCAGATGGTTCGAGGCTGCAACATGCACCGGCCGGGTTAGTGACAAGACCATCAAATGTGAAAGATTCAATTTTGACTGGCTGCATTGAGAATGGTAGCCTGTTCCATTCTTGCATGTAAAGTACAGTGGAGTTGATCATGCTCCATCCCTTCCCCTCATGTTTTATTTCTTAGCACCACATTATGTTTGTACGCATATGTTATAATCATACTAATGTGTTGGGATTAGGAAGGTTTGATTTAGAGGAAGTGCACCCACATCTATGTGGAGGTCCGAGGGGAAAATAAATTAGGAAAAATGCCTCTCAGTCCACCAGACCGAGGTTGAATCCCAATCTTGCCTTTGGCAGTCCGTTCTAGCACGTAGGTTCTGCAAGTAGTTCATATTTGACTTGTGGGGTGAGAGTTTTTATACTACACAAGGGATGGGTAGTTTTATATACTTTTTGATTTACGTAGTTAGAAAATTTTTAATTGCCGAAATAATTTACTTGTATTAGAGCATTTAAGTGAAAAAATGTGTTAAGTGTGGAGCTGGGACTTTTTAATCCTTAGGGATATTTGATAGAATAACGATGTATTCAAAACGCTTGAAAAAATAGGTTTTCAAATTTTTAGTTGTGATTCTTTAGAGCTCTGATACTGCTAATTGTTGGTTCAGCCACGACATAAATACTATAGGATAAGATTAGTAACCAGACTTCAGACTATTAATTTAACACAACTCAATATATATTATGTATTAAATAAATTGATAGAATATTATGAAAATGGTAGTGCACAAATAAAAGTAAAAACACCAACACTTCAATATTTCGATGCTATTATAGCATCTTCCTAAAGAAGTCTAATTACTACTACTATTTCCTGAGGAAGATGCTATAATGGCAGTGAAATATCGAAGTGTGCGTAAGTATGTGTTGGTGTTTTTACTTTTATTTGTGCTCTACCATTTTCCTAATATTTTATCATTTTATTTATTACTAAATGATTTAACTGAATATATGAATTTTTATAGTATATTTGTTTCCTGTTTTGTTCATAATTTATTTAAATTCATAAAACTTTAGTGTCAAGTGTCTCAGTAAACTAACAATGCAATCTTATATTACATAATGGAGTTTGTAAGAGTATTTCCGCAAGTTCGTGTAATGGGATTAGGAAGGTTTGATTTAGAGGAAGTGCACCCACATTTGTGTGGAGGTTCGAGGGGAAAACAAGTTAGGAAAAATGTCCCTCAGTCCACCAGACCGAGGTTGAATCCCAATCTTGTCTTTGGCAGTCCGTTCTAGCTCGTAGGTTGTGCAAGTAGTTTTCATATCTGACTTGTGGGGTGAGAGTTTTTATCCTACACAAGGGATGGGTAGTTTTATATATTTTTTGATTTACGTAGTTAGAAAATTTTTAATTGCTGAAATAATGTACTTGTATTAGAGCATTTAAGTGAAAAAATGTGTAAAGTGTGGAGCTGGAACCTTTTAATCCTTAGGGATGTTTGAGAAAATAACGATGTATTCAAAACACTTGAAAAAATAGGTTTTCAAATTTTTAATTGTGATTCTTTAGAGCTCTGATACTGCTAATTGTTGGTTCAGCCGCGACATAATTACTATAGGATATTATTAGTAACCAGACTTCAGACCATTAATTTAACACAACTCAATATATATTATGTATTAAATAAATTGATAAAATATTAGGAAAATGGTAGAGCACAAATAAAAGTAAAAACACCAACACATCAATATGTCGATGCTATTATAGCAACTTCCTCAAGAAGTCTAATTACTACTACTACTTCTTGAGGAAGATGCTATAATGGCATTGAAATATCGAAGTGTGTGTAAATATGTGTTGGTGTTTTTACTTTTATTTGTGCTCTACCATTTTCCTAATATTCTATCATTTTATTTATTAACTAAATGTTTTAACTGAATATATGAATTTTTATAATATATTTGTTTCCTGTTTTGTTCATAGTTTATTTAAATTCATAAAACTTTAGTGTTAAGTGTCTCAGTAAACTAATAATGCAATCTTATATTACATAATGGAGTTTGTAAGAGTATTTCCGCAAGTTCGTGTAAAGTGATTACCTATACTAGTGACGACAAGCGAGATGAGCCCATCGTCCACATACACCCTGTTGCCGGGTTTCACAACCTTGGTGATGTTGTCATAGTCAACATATACAGTCTGAGCATTTCCCTTCTCAGCATACGCCTTATCCGTGGTTAGTTTGATGGTATCGCCTTTCTTCAGTTCCACCTCCGCGGATCCTCCCTAGAACATCCCCAGAGACAGCCAACTAGAGTGGAGGGTGGGGGAGCACTTGCTTAACACATTCCAGAGACTCCACGAGATGTATTCAGAACATGGTTGAGAACTTTAATTGAACCCATGGACCCTATCATATAAAAAGGTTTAGGTCTGGAAAAATGAAATAGGCCCTACCCCTTCTAGAAGCCCTGTGCGGATCTCAGGTCCCTTGGTGTCGAGAGCAATGGCAAGAGGGTGGACCATGCCAAGCTTCTTGCTGTAGTTGGCGGCGGCTTCACGGACATTCTTGATGGTATTACCGTGGTACTCGTGACTCCCGTGGGAAAAATTGAGTCTTGCTACATTCATTCCAGTCTCCATCATGTTCTCCAGAATGTCCACTACCCACTGAGGCAGGACCTGGAAACAGGGTGTTTAATTTGCTTATTTATTGTTTGACGGTCACTTAACATGGAATAGGTCATTAAGAACTAAGGATGGAATTTAAATGAGCTTAAAAACACACATATTAGATATCGTCTACATTTGAACCAAATTAAGACTAAAGTCAACAAGCAACCGCATCAGTGGGCTTGCAGACTAAATGTCAAGCTTATCTACAGTAGCCCCATGGCTTCTTTGGTGTTGACTGACAGCTGCTAAACACATGTTTTTGCAGATCATATGGTTCGGCATAGGGATACATAATTTGGTCTGGTAGCTTTAAATTCTAGGAAGTTGTATCAAGAGTGGTTTTCCTAAAGGTTTCTTCCAGTCTCCTTCCGAGCAAATGTTTCCTTTAAATGCTACCTTCCACATCTCTAATCTACTAGTATAAAGACTTCAATCTATATAGATGGGATGGATAGCACAATGCAGTGGAAAGAAGGGACTTTAACTGAAGTATTTATGAGATGGCTGTATTGCTTGAAAAGCTATTCAAAGAAAAAATATTTTTTCAAATTTGGAATTATAATTTATAAGAGTTTTAATATTGTTTACTGGTGGTTTAACCCCAATACAATTATAGGATAAGCTTAACCAAACACAATATCATTTACCTCTCAATTGCGTTAGCTATGATTCAGCACCAAGAAAACTTTTTTACAGGTCACGTCAACCACTTTCAAGTGTCAAATTTTCTTTACCATCAACCTGCATATGTTGGGAAAATTTTAAACTTTTTTTTACCTTTAAATTGTTTAATTGTATATAATAAGCAAACCTCTTTCACATGTCAATTTAGAAAACATTCTAAATTATAATTAAGTAAGGAGTTGTAATGATTATGGTTAAGACTTAGAAACAAACTTAAGATTAGTTTTAGATTAAATTAATTTCTTCAGTTGTTATATCCTTTCACTTTTATATTGCTAATCTTAAGTTTGTTTCTAAGCCTTAACCATAACTCTTTCACATTGTTTATAAAAATGTATACATGTGTTCTTCATCATGGTCTTTACCAGGGTTGCAGAATATGTTCAGAGATCCAATATTTCCCCAGAACATAACATTTTCATAAAAAAATTCCTCAAAGACAATAACGCTAAAAATAAAACATGGAATATTTTATATAGGCTGAAAGGACTACTACATAGTTTGGAAAATTCAAATATAAACATATTTTAAATCAGTTATTTTTATAGTACCCACCTTATAAAAAATTTAGTTGTCTCCCAGAAATGGCAACCTTCCTATCTCCTTGTGTGCATTACATTTTGTTATTAATTGTTCATTGATACCAGTAGGCTTACCAGTATCAACATTTAATTTTACATATTGAGAGTAAGAGGCAATGGAGTGTAATTACGGAAGGCCTTGGTTTAATTGTTGATTTTCATTGATGTTTTGTTTTTTTGTAAACTAGCCACTACTGCAAATTCTATGGTCTCACCGGCCCTCAGACTCTGAGCTTATCACAACTGCCACACCATTCACAATAAGCAAAGTTGACGTCTTGTTTGCTCTTAAAAGTTGATACAATAAACATTTGTTTCACTAAACCATATGATTTTTTATAAACATTTATCTATTATACAATGTACAAACCTTAATAGGTCCAAAAAAAAACAATTTCATGGCTATACAATTATTACAATACCCATGTCACGAGTTTAAATAAATATAGCACACATCGCAGTGTAATTAGGCCGCAATATAATGGGTGACCGATTTCAAACTAAAACTACCCTCCACCGCCTGCCTGCCAATGGCTACCAAACATCCGCAGTAGGGTAGGTGACTGAAGACTCATCACTCAATCCCTTCACCAGCCAGGTTGAATTGTTAGATTTTACTTTTGCCCCTTATCTCAACCTCTGACTTCTTATCTAGGACTCTGACATTATTTTAGCCCCTAGAGACCGCAACTCTTTGTGTTTACACTGGCAGTGCATCACTATGGCACATACTGATTGTGTGGGTGTTGAGTGTCATTGGCATTTGTTTTTCATACAAATGAAACTACCATATCAGAACCAGAATGTACTAAAAATTCCAACAAAATTGTTGGACTTTTCCTTGCCCCAAATTTCCCCAGGACTGCTTTAATTTCCCTCGAACTTCATTTGCACGTTCGGACATATTCTGCACCCTTAGTGTTTACCAGTGATGTTAAATAATAACACCCAAGAGTTATTTTTTTTTAAAAAGATACACATTTGGAAAATTATAATTGAAACTAAGGAAAGTGAAAGTGATGACAATTGTCTAATAGGTGACTGGTATTAAATGTGTCAGAAGGAGAAGTCATATTGTATTGGAAGCTGTTTGGTTATGTAAGGACAGATATTCCTTTTGAAGCAAAGTTTATGCAAATTTAAGTGAAAATCCAGTACCTCTAAAATTGTTTGAATATGTAGGCTATTTATTTATAGATGAATTTACAAATAAGGGAATTATTATATAATACATTATTTTTGCTCTTCTAATTATTAAAATATACTCAAAGTATATAAAAATAGCACTCGGTTCAGAAGTTAATTTAATAGTAGTCAGAGCTCATGGCTACAGAGCTAGAGGTTCCCATTTCAATCACCGCCCCTTCCAAAATTTATCTGTGAAGCAGTGGGTTTGGAATGGGGTCAAACTCTACCTCGTGAGGACAAAAGAGGAGCTACTCGAATAAAGAAATAGTAGTTCTAATTTATCAAAGTGAAATTAATGGCTGAAGGGCTCATTGTGTTGAGCATGACACCTTCTATCTGCAAATGATGACACTATCATCACTAATGGCGGCGGCCGCTTGGTCAATATAGTTTTCTTGCGGGAGTTTTTTTTAAATAAAAAAATGTTACTTTTTAGTTCCGATTTCTATTCTAATAGCTTTCAATTTCCTGTTAATCTGTTTCCATGATTTGGATTTGAATCTAAAGATTCATAGGTAAAGTGAAAATTAATATTGGAACTAAACCCAGCTTATTACTTAAAACATTTAAATATTGTATTCAAATGAACATACCGATGGTGCATATGATGCCCGACAATCGAACATATGAGGAGTTAGAGTCGATATCGAGAGAACTCAAGTGATCCAACTGCGTCTTGGCATCAATGGCTTGGAGTTGCATGCGTGGGACAATTCTATCAGGCTCCATCTAGAATACATAAAAGTACATTTGAGAAAGGGTAGTAACCACTAATTTAAGGCTGCATAATGCATCAGTCAACATACGTGATTCATAGCAATTAGCAATAAAAGGTATCCAAAATGATGGATTAAGCTGATGGCATTCACTGCATGTAGGATAACCCTTTTACTTGGCCTATATTTTTCTAACATACATTTCCTGTCCAAAAGTAACATTATTAGGAGTGCAAAGCTTTTTTCACCTTGCACTTAAGTAATAATATTTCATACACATGAGTCTATTTACAACAAGGAATCATAGTTGTGAAACTATTACCTTCTTATAGGACATATCATTAGACACAACTATTTGTTGACAGATTGAAGCAAAGGTCTTGTTTTAATTCAGCTATTTGCCATTTTATCGGCCTGTCTGTTAATGCCAAAGCATGAACCATTTTAAAGATATATACACATAATTTTAACATATATCGTGTGAGACTGGTGTATTGAGCCTCCTGAACAACAATTCTCTATGAATATAATTAATGTACTATTAAATTATAATATTACAATGTTTTCTGTTTAACTTTATCATCAAGGAAAAAATATCAACTTGAAATCCAAAGAAAAGTCTTAGGACTGTAGTAATAATCAGAGCATGAAGGGAATGAGGTCTACTTTTAACAGAACTAAGAGTTAATTTTAATACATTTACAAAATCGCACAATACACAATTAAATATTAACTATATGCTATTTAACTAACAATGTTATTTTTTATAATTTATATATCATTGAATATATCAGGGATTTTTTTTAGCAGAAAGTTGTGTCAAGAGACCAGAATAATCTGCTATTCTTAAAGTTAGTAAGGCTATCTGGTAGGGATGTGCATAGCTTAGAGATAGTCCAATAGCTTAAGGATTTCACTTCGGAGAAATTCCAAGTGAGCTTAATATTGTTTCCCCATTTTTGACTTTCTAAATAAGTTGTCAAAATACACCATCACTTGGTTGTACACATAACATTCGACATTTGACACACAACATTTTCGCTAATGTCTTCGTTCCTATTTTTTTAAGACTATTAAGTATACTTACAAAGAAAAAATATCGGAAATGTATCTATAAAAAATGTGGTATTGAATTTATTAATGCAACCAAAAGTTTTTCACTTGATTTGGCTTTGAAACTGTAAGTAAACATTATTGAGGATATCCAAGTATACACAATGAATGTATATGCCTTTTTCCCCCTCTTCTTCTGCTCATTTTTTATTTTCTCCTTTGAATGGTTGATAAAAGCAACATTGGTTGAGATAATTCATAGGAGTGATTTCTGGCTTGTCAATGTCTTTGTTTTTACCGATTCTTTTCTCTGGCAAATCTTTGATTAGTGCAACATTTAGACAAGATGTTCCATGACAATTGAGGGGGTCGGAGCAAAAACATGATAGCCCTAATTTGATGACAAAATAAGTTAGCAGTGAGTTCTGGTTGCATACCACTTGAACTACAGTGAGTCAAGACCATGAGGATACCTAATATCCATTGATATTTTACTTATTTTTTATGGATAAATTTCAGGTTTTTAAAGACATTTAAATCAGGGCTGTGGAGTCAGAAGCAATTATGCGTGGAGTCGTAGTTGGAGTCCGTAGAATGGTACCGACCCACACTTTTAAAAAAAACGTATAATAGTGTCAAACTCAATTCTTACTGGTATAGACATTATCAAGGATCGATCTTAATATCACGCTTCTTAACTATTAAAACTGTGATGCTATACAAATAAAAAAAGAACATTCATATTTGGGTAGTTTTCAATTATGATTATTATTAGTTTTAATTTATTATATGCATATTTACTCTCATAGGAATTTAGGAAATTTACTTATCCATATGTTGTAATTAAATAAATGTATTTTAAGATCAATTAAACTAAGAACTATTCTGATGATCCACATGTTGGTGATGAGATGTCTTGTATTACCACGTTAGTACTTAGCATTTTAATGTTTAATATAAATTTGCCATTAATAAAGAAGTTGGAGTCTGATTCGGACAAAAGAAAAAGTAGAGAAGTCAGAGTCGAAAGTTTAGCCTACAGACTCTGCAGCCCTGGTTTAAATAATGAAAATATCCCATCTAAATCAATGAGGGTTGTCATGTTTTTGCCACGACCACCTTCCACAAATTGATGAGCAATGGAGTCCTAACTTCCAACCGCTCAACAGCCTTTTGAACAAATGAAACAAATCACGTTCAAAAGACAATCAGGAACAGGAAGTTGAGATGTACTTTTTAGCTCCAATAAATCATTCTTCGAGCTCCATCCCAAAACTCGAGGATTCAGTTCATTGCCTAATCACGTTGACCCTTGGTATTTGTCAGTACATTCAGTGGTGTACCTAAATTAATTGGCACTCAGGGTAACTCTTTTCTTTGGCATCCCCGCTTCTCACATAATTTTTTTAAATATATATTTTAAACACAGAGAAATATGCATTATTTATGTTCAATTAGATTTTTTTTAAGTGAAGTAATCTCGCAAGCGAATTGAAAAAGATAAAAATATTGGTAATTTAAAATTAAGTGAACAAGTAACACTCCAGTTTATTTTATTAAAAAAATATACGAAATTCACTCCCAATGCTCAGCCAATTCTTTAAAAGAATAAAGAGTATTCATAGAGCATTCACAAACAGGTGGTAATTGATGTGGCTATAACTTTTACACCTAGTTTCCACAAAAACTATTGCTTTTATTAATGAACTCTTTAAAGCCCCCCCCCCCTTTTTAAGATCATTTCTGATCTTTTTCTTTGTAAGTATACCTCATGGTTATAAAATCAATAACGATAATAATATTAGCAAAAAAAATTAGCACTTTTAATTCACTGTTAGATGTTATACATACAACCAAATCAATGGGACGTTTGACGATAACATATCTAGAAAGGCAAAAGGTAAGAGAAAATTAATATTCAGCTCATTTGGAATTTTTATGAAGTGATACCCAATTTTCCCCTAAAGTTACTGGACTAATAATTCAAGATGTCTCTCAGTCAACATCCCGAATTTACCTTACAACTACAAACACATGCTGAAGCAAATTAAGAATACAAAAAAATATTCAATGGCACAAAAAAATCTCAACAAATTGAGGAGTTATTAATCTTATAGACACACAAAATTATTGGTAGTATTTTTTAAAATTACATCTCTAAAGCTAAAGTTGATTTATATATCAGAGGTATTTTACAAGGTTTTTTCAGCGTCTCTTCCTGTATTTGGATGGATTTATAATTTAAAGAAATGAATATTAGTTATCTTTGACTTTGTTTCACATGTGAGAAAATGAAAGATGCACCATTGTACCCCTCTATTTTTTTAGACAATTCTTGGAGGCTAAACATGTAGCATTGGGATACTTTTCTAAACTTAGGGCTGTATTTATAGTCTTGTCTTATGAGTCAACCAATCACCTAATATTTGCATAATAAGCAGTTTAGGTTGAATTGGGAATAAGCCGACATCTGAATCTCAATTATTTATACATTATACAGCTCTTAGTTCTAAAATCATGGACTAGGGCTTTAATAATCTTGGCTAAATGTATTGAAATATTAGTTAGCCAGTTCCTAATCAATATAAGAAGACTAGTAAGCCACTAACGTAAATTCTAATAGTTTCTCATTCGCATCTGATTTGATATAGATTGATTTTTCCAGACCAATTGTATCCATCAATAACTACATGCACATAATCCATGCTAATGTCATACTTTATTTTTTATAATCTACATTTTATAGTAATACAAATACACAAAAGTGCTCGCATATTCCTTACATGCATTTTAGAATAAAGATTGTGGACATGTCAGAAAAAAACTTTTAATAAAGGCATAGAATGAAGGTGAATTTTAAGGTAATGCACCAGCATTTTTATAAAGAGGAATGGAAATCTACCAATAGCTAAACTGAAATAAAAAAAACTCCATACATTGATTTGACACAAATGACTGCTTTTACAAATCCTCATTTAAATTTATGTTAAAAAATAGCACCTAGAGAGTAGAAGTTAACCCGGTCTAATAGTAGTTCAGATTATTTTATTTTGTCATCATTTGTGGGTAAACATTAACTTAACGTCTAATAAGACAACTCATCACTGGGCGTGTCTGCTTATCAAGTACAATCTTTAAAAAAGTTCAAGCGGAGAGATAGTGACACAAATAGAGAAAACACACTCATGATATTTGAGTTAAGCTCTTAATTTACATCCGGTGTAATCTTCTTATGCTTGGGCTTTAGAGTCACCAAGTGTACTGTACTGGTCATGTAAATGTCTGTGGTATAGCATAATGTCTAAAAAATGATAAAATACCAGAAATCTTATCAGTATATTTTCAATGGATGTTTGTAGAGAAATATTAAGAAATAAATTGCTTAAATGAATTGTTCTCGCAAATTGTCCTCACTCCTTGGGCATCTACGCCTGAAAACACAAGTTAATTCTAGTTCATTTACTTTATATTGTGTAACAAGAGTAAAATTTAAAAGCATAAAATGGGCAATCTAAGCTCCTCTAGCAAAACTATACAAACCATTGGAGTTTTATTTTACATTTTCATTTCATTTATTTGAGATATTTAACGTGCACTTTCTGAATCAACTGATTATATCAGTAGATTACTCTTCAACTAACTTAAATCTAAAACCAACATAGCATCCACCCCCTGACTTAATTTTATCACCGTGAAAGGGGAAACTCACATCTCACTAATGATACTTTTTTGGCCATTCCAAGAATTGAGCCTAAGACCCCTAGCTCAGTAGACAGACATGTTAACGATTGAGCTAAAGTTGGAACTTATTAAGAGCCCATCTCACCCCATGGGTTGTACCTAACTAAGGTAGATAATATACCTCTTAACCAGATTTTGATTCATAAAGCAGTTTTCTGTTTAAGAACAGTGGAGTCAAAACCAGTTAGAGCTTTCTACCCCATTTTAAAAACTAAATACAAAATAGAATATTTTAAAATTAAGAAATCTTAAAACTATACAAATTTTGTTTATTGGTCAATGAAAAAAGTTGGACTTTAATCCGTTTTCTAGTTTAAGCTTAATCTTGTGTGTATATATATATATATATATCCGATTAATAATTAGCCGTGATGTGGGCCTTTATGGGTGACCCAACTAAAATAAAATGTTAATATTCTTCCAATAATAATCTAAATGTTATTATTTGATGGTAACATTTATTATTATTATTTATAATGTTTTAATCAGTGAATTTTTTGGAGGAGAATAAAAGAGTATCTTAAACTTTGTTTCTACCTAAGAATATTGCGCTTAAGTGTAAACGTCATTTAAATAGGTCTTTTTTTTACTATCTGGCTGTAATCTCTTTATTCAATGAAAACTAAAAGTTAAACTTGTAGTGTTCCGCTGACTTGGCATTCATATTCTAATGTAGGCAAGAGGAAAAAATGGCATGCCATTCAAAAAAATGTGGGATGCAATTGAACACAAAAACTCATACCTTGTGCCCATCTTCTTCTGCCTATTAATAAGCATGAAATACAGAACAGAATAACCTTGTTAAAACTAAGAAACTAGATAATCAAGTAAAAGCTATTAGTTAACAAACTCACTAATCGCTCTTGAGTATAAAGATATATTAATTTCAACAAACAGTTCCACCCATAATTTGAAAATAAGATATTTCACCATTTTTTGAAATGTTTGACAAGAGATATAGAATGCATAGCAACCCCAGTAGTATAAGAAAATAAGAGAGTTGAGAGAATATATATTTTTTATTTATGAAATTTGCTAAATTTGTAAATAATAATAATAGGTTTCAATAAATCTAGCAAATTTAGCTATATCTGCAAATTATAGGCCTCTGTTAAAACAACAAATATTTATAGAAAAAAACAAGACCATCTTCTAGAAAATGTTTACATTTAACCTAGAGTTGTCTGTAAGAAGAAAGATTGCCAAAAAGAATATAGCATTTATATTTTGCCCAATTTTTGTTTGATAAATAGTTTGTACAAAAAAAGTTATGAGGGATTTTAATAATAACTTAGTTTATTTGGGTATAAGTGTCACTGGCAATGTGTGAAATCCAGGTGTTCTATAAAATGCCTAGGCTTTCTGTATAGTTCCAGAGTGGTTTTGGCAAAGAATGAAAAACTAGTTTTGCTGTTGTATTTCACATTTATTTTCAAGTCCTTTGTCTTTTTGAATTCCCGGAATATGTTACCAATTCTTTTGTCTAGTTCTATGTAGGTCTTGCACCGTTTTCCTACCGATTCACCTAATTCCTAGGATTTAAGTTGGTCAGGTTAGGTTATTTTAGAATAGGGTTGTTAGGTTAGGTTAGCTATTGTTCTTGGTAATATATAATGACTGGTTATTTTATAAATTTCCTATAAAACAGAAAAACTATTTTTTTTCTATACTTTCCCATTAACCACTCTGGCATTATATATAAAGACTAGGCATTTTATATAATGGCTGGAGTACATGCATTACCATTAACATATATAAATTTATTTCAGGCAAATTAACTCAAAAGTTTAAAAAAAGTTTATTTTTTGTTTAATTTTCTATTTGAAAATGCTTCTTGATCCAAGTCTAGCAAAATTTAGTTATTGATTATGAAGAACAGCCCAAAAATACATCTAAATAAGCTTACCCAAGATCTACATATTTATATAAAGTTCACCCCTTCTAAAGGTGGCGAGTGACTTGTAACAGACCATTGCAATAAAAAACTAGCACTTTCTAGTCATTACAGTGTAACGAGCGATGAGCCGAGCTGCTCGATGCGAGTGAGCATACTCCACCAGACTGTCGTTTTTTTCCCAAATCCCTTTGATTGTTACATTACAAGTCAGCTCGGCAGGTGTTTCGCCGCACCTGCCGTGAAGACCCGTTGTGTGCTACTAATAATTTACCCCAAGCGTTTGCTCACAATGGAATGGAACCAATAAAAATACTGTTTTTTATTGAACAATATAGAAAAAAGATACTATTTGGGGGGATCCACACTAAAGAAGCATTTAAACAAAAAATTACAAGTTTACTGGCTTCTCTCAGACGAGAGAAAGGAAAGGTTTCCAAACGCATTAGTTCGGGAAATGGTATTAATAAATATTTTATACCCATGTAAAACCCATATTTTGACTTCTAGTTCCGAAATTTCGGCTATAAATGAGAGATAATTGAAGCCGAGCTGAGCATTTTAAGTGACCATTCGCTGAACCCCTATCACAAGCTTTATTTTGTAATGTTCGTCGTGAGCTTTACATTACAAAGCTTGGCTCAAGTTAGTCGCCACCTTAATATCCTTCAAGTTTACTGTACCCTTGTGAACATGCAGGGCTACCGGCAAAGACTACTCCCATATTTTCTCATAGAAGAATACATAGTTCTATCATGTTAAAAACACACAAAAAGGTTACTCGAGAGAGCACCATTGGTGCACATAGCCTGATAGGTACACCCCAATTTTGGTAGGAAAACCATTATCCGGTAATTACTAAAGCTACTAAAACCATTTCAATATATTCATACATTAAGTCATGTTATCTGCAGCTGTCATTTTTGATATACATTATCATTACCTATAAAATAACACAAATTATATAATAAAATGATAACAATGCCAGCTGCAAAGAAATATGTTTTTCTAAACAATCCTTCCATCCAAAATCTTATACACTCAATACACCCTGAAAGGTAACAGGCTTAAGGGAGCCGCATCCATAGCGTGAAATTGCCACATAGATCGTTTAGCTCTTATGCAATATCCAATTAATTATCATGGATGCATTATTTATAGATATGGTTAACGACTTTTTAAGCAGATTTATGGAGCTATGAGACTAGGCTTGATGAAAAGTGCTCTAGATTTAACCTTCCTCTAACCAATACAGCAATTTCTTTGATAAGCTCGCAAGAGAAAAACTTAAGAAATTTGAGAACTAGCAGCGAGCTTTCCTCTTTTATATTGAGATTAGAAGTTTCATAGTTTTCTTTATTCTATTTCTTATTGACATGAAAAAGGGTGATTATAGGTGAAGAGTAAAAGGGGGTACAAGCTTGGACATAAAAGAGTAGTAGTTGCAGAAATCAACAGAGACCATTGTATCTTAAACCACGAGGCCTGACAGTAATTGCAGTTTTCTCGCCGACCGAGGCAGTTGCCTTACCTTTGAAAGATTGCACTACAAACCTAAGCTATACCATAGTGGAACCTTGAGAGGTAAGTTCGCTAACTTTTAGGGTAAACAAAGGGTACCTAGCAGATTCAACAAGTTATATGGTTTAGATTTACAGTTTCTTTACATGCATAAGTTAGAGGAAAAGTGATATATTAAAATACAATTTTATAGAAGGTGGCTTATTTTGAGAAACCTAATAACACGAATAACTGCACAAAGCTTACAAAAATTGAACAGTTTAAAATTAGGCAAGTATTTTAATATACCACTTTTAAAAGACAAATAACATTCATAATAATTAGGTGTAGAACACCTCCCAATTTCCTCATACCCAAATAAATAAGATTATTATTTATTTGTTAGTTCAACTCTACTACACACATTACAACAAAAGTACGAATCTACTCTACACTAAAAACATTTATTTTCAAAAGATAAAAAAATAGAACTCTGTTAAATATAACTAAAAGGTTACCTGAACATCAGTGTCATAATTCGTAGGCCACACCATATTCCTGGTTTGAAGCAACAAATGGAAAAAAACAAATTTATTTAGATGACCTTTCCTGGGAGAAAGTTTAGAGGTAGCAACAATATTTTCCCTTAAACTAAGGAATGTAATAGGGCAAACGCTTAGTGTTCTTGAGACGTCTTTGGCTACCAGCCTAGAGAGGGACCACATCCGTGTGGTCAGGAGTGCTCAAACGCACCCGTGTGCCAAGTTTGAGCACCGCCAGGAGGCTGAATGGCAAAAATAGACTCACAATTTGTGACCTTCCCCAAGTCAACACAATATGCTTGTCTTGGATGGAAGGATTGTCCTTGCAGAGTTTATGAGTGTTATTCTGTTTTACCATAAAACTCAAAGATTTTGTTGTGTGTAGTGAAAATATGAAGATGACAAAAATGAAAATGTTTGAGAAAATGATTTCTTCTTTGGTGGAAATAGCGAGTGAGTACAGAAGATATTAAATTTAAACTTGTATTCAAGATACTTAATAGCATTTAAAACTGAAAGCATTTTTAAAGAGTTATAAATATTAAATACGTTAGATCAGTAGTTCTCAACCTTTTTTCCCTTGCGTACCCCTTGGCAGCCCATTTCCATAAATTGTGCCCTAAATTATTTAGCAAAAATGTTTAATTACTACATTAGTTATTTCTGATTTATTTGTTGCAACCCAAAATAAATGGGGTAGTAATGGGATTAAAAACAAGGTGATAGTGAGCTAAATACAGATTTCATATATTTCTACACTCAAAAAGCAAAAGTTATAATAAAAGGGACACATGTAATTAATTTATGTATTAATAATTATAACTATTTTATGTTTAAGATTGAAATCATAAGGACAAATATAGAAGGTAAACCGCACTGCTTCTCACCATATCGTTGATATAATTTCATAATTTTTGACTGATCTTTTGTCTTACACTGCTGGCATTTGTAGCTAATTTCATCCCTATTAAAATATTTTCGTGTCCCCTCAAAAGTCCTGGCACGTACCCCACATTGGAAACCGCTGTCTTAGATAGCTTAATTTTTAAATGAAACAAACTAAACACACAATATATGGTTTATTTCTAAAAAATTTCAAATTAATTTAATTCAACTCTGAGCAAACTAAAGGTTCATAATCATTGCACAATAAGTGGTAAGGTCTAGTATTCAAATTACCTCTAGTATTTCCGTATTGGTTTATAAAATGTATTCATTCCCCAGTTAAACTCGCAAATCATCGTTCCAAGTTTGGTACTGTTTAGCAAGTATTTATTGTATAAATTTAAAATGTTAAAATCCTTGTCAGACTATAAACATAATTTTGGATCAAATAGTAAATAGACATGAAAGAGTGATGATACATATGGCCTAGTTAAAATATGTATTGTGTAGTTATTGGTGGGATTAACATTCCATTTTAATGCATTATGACCATAGTTGGTTGAATATGACTAGCCTAATAAATGTAAAAGCTAACTACACTCATATTCCACATACAAAATATTATAAACATGTTTGGAGTTTTGAGAGCCATCACACTAAAGGAATGTATATGACACACAACCTTCGATTATAACGAGTATTTTGAACTATTCCAAGCCACTTTAAATATATTCAGAGTTAATTTCATGAGAGAAAAAAAATTAGTTTCGTACATGCAATAACACTATAATATTAGTTAAGTTATTGCATTCCATCCCCTTCACTGCATGCAAAGTTTGAGATTAACTATGTTTTGATTGTAAGAAACAAGATTAATTAATTAGGTAGCAATTTAAGAAATTGTAAATAGACATGTCAAACATGACTTTAAAAAAAAGCGCTTAAGTACCACACACGTTTTGGTTCTAAGTAAATGAAAATAAATTTAAATAAACGATAAAAATACTTAAAATATATCAACTGTTTGTCAACACATTCTTAAGACTAATAAATATAAAATAGCAAAACGCTAAACATCACAAACACTATTGACACCCTTCTTTTTGGATGTCAGTTTTGGCACTATACCAAACACCAAAGTTGCCAAATTACTGGGAGAATGGCAAATAACAGAAGTGAAATAAAGAATGTCTTTAAATTAATATCCCCAAACAAACTGTTATAAATCAATTAATTGAAAAATGAGAAACTGGACTCAGGAAACGAACCCGGGATCTTTGGCTCTGTGTGCCAATGCTCTATCACCTGATTCATCCCATATGAAAGGTCATCTTTCACTAGTTGTATTGTTTTTATTCTTATTTTGGTAGCTGGGGTGAGTATTGGATACGTGATGGTGTTTGATTCCTGAAGTCCAAGTTGTCATTTTTCACCGAATTAATTGAATTTGATTCAGTTTTTGAGACTTATTCTGTAGACAATCATAACGTATCAGTTTGTGAAAATTTTGCACAATAAGAAATATACACCTTAAATTTCTCGCGGATGTGTTTGAGAAAAATCATGAGTTCCTAAGTTTTATCACAATACCCTATGAATTAATAATTAAGGTGTTAGTGGTATTTTTAATGTACACCAAAAAAAAATCAATGAAAAAGTATTAATATTCCAGAGACATGACTAACTACCAGAAAATGTGTGTAAGTAAGGCCCCATATATCAGTCGGCAAAGTGTCTGCTACCCACAGAGGTACCATAGCGAGCTAAGGTGTAAGATTAATAATACACTTGGTCACCAATAACAGGGAGGTTGAGGCTTGAGCACCCTGGTAATCTTACTTCACTCAAATTGTTTATGACTTTATTTTTTAAGTAAGCATGGTTAAAACACATAAGCAATGTACACCGAGTTTGCCTTGTAAGGTACATAGTAACTTTACTTTGTTCTATTAAGAAGAGTACAGTATAACTGTAGTTAAAACAAGGTAAAGCTGCAGCTGTTCAAATTACACCATACCATATTGTTGCACAGTACGAATTATTTTTTAATGTTAACAAGATTTCTATAAATTTTCTTTAAATGAGCCAATAGAATATACATTGCATTTACTTGATTATGATACACACCTTTAATGGCCATATTTTGTGTCCAAAAATAGGGCACGTACTAGAATCTATGATGCATTATATTCAAGAGGAAACAAAACTCTCCTTATTATTTTGTCATATGCTGTTGATCATTCCTTGCTATCTGTCTTTTGTTAGACTTGTGTGCCTTCTGTACAGGTTGCTTTGTTATTCAAGCTTCACACACCCTTATTTTAATTTGTATCAATTTCAAACAAGAGCATCTATGCCATATTTTATTTTACTCATCCTGGCAGTATCTTGGTGGTTATGTGAAGTGAAATGAATAAAAGATGGATGGCAACAAGAGGATAGAATTTTTTTTGTTTCAAGGCTTAAAAAATTGGAAGTGTACATTATATTTGAGTAAACATGGTACTTTCAATTGCAATCGTAGAACACTCAATGGTTTCAAACACTCCCTCGCTATGTAGTGTCCTACTTTTCAAATCCATCCTCTAGACCGCATTACACATAGCAGGCTACAGCACTGCTTCCTGCCGTCGTTTTGCGGTGATTAAAGCTGACAAATCTGGGTTTACTATCACACACACGTATTGCTTTTTGACGAATTATCATCTTGCAGCTCAGTGAAGGGAGAAAGGAGTTTATCGTCCACATTTTTTTATTGTTAGTTTACTTCGTGGCTCATCAACAACAAAAAGATGACATTTTGCTTTTATTGTACAAGTTCTACGTGGATTTTAAATTACATATAGAGTTTAAAAACACATAAAAAAAAGTGTGTGGAGGCGAAATTTAGTATCAAAACAGGACAATATTTAACACTTGTTCCATCATGCCTGAATTAGATACTGATAATTTCCAGAATTTCCTTCATCTTATGTCTAATGTGTTTCAGTCCGGTTGACTAAGTAAGATAGGCTACTGCTATTAGAAAGGCCATCTATCCACAAGAGTGGCTAAGTTTTACACATTCGAGAAGTTGGAAGAGCAAAGAGCTGATTACAAGGTAGTGCTCCACGCAGAAAGATGTATGATCAGGAAATAATAAACAAGTTTGATACCGACACTGCAAGATGACAGGGTCTTGCTAATATGCATATTGAGCATTTAGGTATAATACACAATCATCTTGCAGCGCTGAAAAATGATCCCAGAAAACAGTGCTGCAATCTGCTATTTGTATTAAACACTCATTAGACATAAGTGAACCCAACATTAGTTTATATAGGCCCGTTTTGTTTTCCTCAAAATACTCTTTTGCCTGACTTGCTATAGACTTGTTTTTAAATTGTTGGTAGGCATTTTAAAAGTATTTTATTTGTAATTACATTTTATTGGGTTACTACTATTATCATTTAGAGACCCCTTGACATTTTGTTTACTCACATTATTCACACTTCTCTATTGTTCACCTGCACCATTTAAAGTTCATTTGGCATAAAGTTGCATTGATCACAGCCTGTTTGGTAATTACATATATCCATTAGTGAATCACCATAAAGGTGCAAGAATCTAGCGCTTGGAGCTTCAGTATCACAAGGAGGAGAGGGCATCAAATTAGTTTTTTTTTAAATTTCATTTTCATATTAATGTTTTAATTGATACAAAATATAAAATAATAAGAATATTGTTGTGCCTAATCGAGGCGTGCAAATAGTTGCAAAAATGCATGGAAACATATTAGATTTTATATTCAGATAGTGTTGTGAATGAAAAGAGTTCTTCCAAAACCATTAAGACGTGGTTTCGTTTTCAACATAGTCTTACAAACATACCCTCCAAACCTCCAACATCATTAGAATCAGGTCCTTCTAGTATTGGATAGCCCGATTCACTCTCCTCTGTAGCCACAACTGCCGTGAAGTGACACAAATTCTAATAAGTCATTGCTCTCAAAGAAATTGTGCTGTACTAAGTATAAGGAGGGGAATTTTGCAGCACATTATCAAAAACAAAAGCTACATCATGTGTATTGGTCTCGTGCCAACAAAATAAAAGCACATTAAATATTAAGTTATTCAGTTTATTAAATATGCACAGGAAGATAGTATCAAATTTAAAATGCTGAGAGCATTGTTGTCTACTCAACTTGACCAATGAAATTCCCGACTTTTTCCCCAATTTCCTCTGACTTCAAATTCCTGGCTTATTCCAGTTTTCCCCAGATGTTAGATACCCTGTAAGAGGGATGAACAATATGTTATTATTTTATACTACACAAATGTGATGTTTCATATGGTTTTTTTTTATTTGAAGAATAATAAATTATCCGTATTTTACAATTCACACATTTTAGTTAGGGTCCCTACAATATTATTTTAAATTATAATGTTTGGGGAGCTCAAAATCAGGTTACACTCGGAGACCTCCAACTGATTAATCCACTACTGCATATATTACGACTAACAAGTGTGATGTGGAATCTTGCCACGGTAAGTAGAACTCATTAAAACTGCATGTCTATGATTAAGTTCTCCCCAGCTTGATTTCCACTTAACCAATCATATACAGACTCTGCATTTCCATTTATACCTGGCTAATGGATGTTCTACAGTGTGTTTAAAACCATTCAAAGGTATATTTTAGATAAGTTCTACTTACCCTGGTAATATGCCACACCACACCACTGCATATCACATCTCCTTTAGGCTCGGGCCACACAAACAATTATCCGCTCTGCATTAAAGCTGTTTTTATAATGCAAAAAATGGAAACCAAGAGTTTCAATGGTTGAATGCTAAACAAGTGATAATTTTTGCACGACAGAGGTATGTCACATTCTGCTTCAAGGTCATGTTGCATTGGAATGTGCCTAGATCTATTTTCCAGGTGACATATCCCGCCTCTACCTGTCACATGTGCGGCAAAAACCGAGGGACACTCCTTTACCAAGGTTGTGCCTCCATGTTCCTCCAAATGTAATTCAAGTGCAACCCCAAGCCACGTTCCCGTGCGCTGTTATAAGTGTTATATTTTTATTGTGAGCTAGATTTGATATGAGTGACAATTTCATCGATTTTATTGATAGTGAAGCAATTTATTACATGTGAAACATTCCCATCGACTGACTACATCAATGATGTTGCAGCTGCACATAAATCACACAACTTGGAGTGGCAAATCATTTCTCCTTGCTTAGTGAGTAGCAATGATGTTTGTGTGACTGAAATGTAGATAACACTGAAGAGTAGTCATAGGCCTAGGCGACAAGTGATTACTGTCGCTCTGTATAACCTCCCTCTTACAAGTTTTGTAGTTGCAACTACACTGCTTTTATCGCTTCATCCAAGAGCCTTCTGTCAGACTTATGTATTCACGACTTTTGTAGTTTAGGTCTGAGTGACTTTAGCAACTAATACCTAATTCAAATCATAGCTCTTATATTAATTACTAACAAATAAAAAGTTAACATTATATGTTTATATATCTATACATGTGATATGTAGAGATTTCAACTATCTAAATTCCAGTCTTACAGTTAATTTTGTAATTTCCGAGCCACACTATAATAAACTTAGATGGACCGATGAACAGCTGAGAAACATTAGTATATATTTACCCCCATGATCAAAAACGTTGGCACAGTCCTAAATGTTCTTAAGAATGTTCGTAAATTTCCCAAACTCATCACTCTATAGTTACACACCAACAGTTATGAGTGTTTCTTGGGTGAGTGAAAGTAAAGTGATAATTATTTAATCCTTTAAAGGTTAGTTATGAATGAGACTTAAGCCTGGTGAACAGATAGGCTACCGAGTCACTTGTTTAAAAATACCATCATAACCTTGTTTAAATTAGCACTATTTACACACTTAAAATATAAATAGGGATCTACATATATTGCTAAAAATTAACATGGTAGAGTTAATTAAGATATATGTATGTGTAGGCCTATATATTATTAGATAGGCTGTATCAATATATCTCACAAGTTGACATTTAAAAAAAATCTTTATCCTCATTTACCTTCCTTTTCTTAATGCGTTCCATTCAAAATATAAATTTGAAAAGGAAAAAATTGAGTTAAAAGAAAATGTACTCAAATGTTGATGTATTATTGTTCATTTGGACTACCCTCAACTTAAACCAGTTTAAATTCAGGTCATTATGGAATATGATGGGCTGTATCCGAAGTCAAGTACACTATACTTGATGACTTTACACTTAACACGCACTTGAGATCGAAGACTGCAAAATACTATTCAACAGCAAAATATTATTTTCACACCCTCGAGTCTGCAGTGCTGCTTCCTACCAACAATCTTAGAAACTAATTTAAACACCATCTATCAGCCCGAATTAGCATAGGCCACTTACAGATTTGTGGTAACTTATTTTCATTGCACATGACAAATTAGCCAAATTATCCAACATAACATAATGCAACTCTACAACACTAGAAAGCAACCAGTATATTTACCGTACGTTATCAAAGAGCCAATTATGTACTCTACGAGCTCTATTTCTAGCAGACGAAAAATTAAACAATTTCCGACTAAACATTGCATCAACAGGGTATAAAGGGTAACTTGCTCTCACCCTTGGACTCAAAGGCGTGTGAGGGGTACATTAGCACACTTCGTAACTATTCGGACAGATCTGCACTTGATCACGTGATTGTTAATGCAACTACCGAGTGAACGTCAAGGGTGACAGCATGTGAAGTAGAATATTCAGATACAGTCATGGTTATATATATGGCCTACCTTCTATCTAGTCAGTGTTATTACTGGGGGCAATTATTTACACCATTATTACTTTGCCTGACACTTGAGAGTAAGAAAAGAATTGTACTTTGGCAATCAAACAGTACTCAAATATTTATTTCTAAATGGCATCGACATACAAAAAAATGCATTGCTGATTCAGGATATTCTATGTGGATTAAAAGCACAAGCTAAGTAGCAATAGTGTCATTGATTCAAATTATGACCTAATTACCTACAGAAACTCAAAATTATTGGGCGTTTATTTATTTTTTTAAACCTTGTCTTACTATCCATTCAAGTGATATGCTTTGTGATAATTACTATATTTGTATTAGGTATCAGGTGTTATATTTATGGGAAGTGTACCCACAATTGCTTGGTGGGAAAGTGATTTTTTATATTCAGATACAGTCATGGTTATATATATGGCCTACCTTCTATCTAGTCAGTGTTATTACTGGGGGCAATTATTTACACCATTATTACTTTGCCTGACACTTGAGAGTAAGAAAAGAATTGTACTTTGGCAATCAAACAGTACTCAAATATTTATTTCTAAATGGCATCGACATACAAAAAAATGCATTGCTGATTCAGGATATTCTATGTGGATTAAAAGCACAAGCTAAGTAGCAATAGTGTCATTGATTCAAATTATGACCTAATTACCTACAGAAACTCAAAATTATTGGGCGTTTATTTATTTTTTTAAACCTTGTCTTACTATCCATTCAAGTGATATGCTTTGTGATAATTACTATATTTGTATTAGGTATCAGGTGTTATATTTATGGGAAGTGTACCCACAATTGCTTGGTGGGAAAGTGATTTTTTATTACTATCCATTCAAGTGATATGCTTTGTGATAATTACTATATTTGTATTAGGTATCAGGTGTTCTATTTATGGAAAGTGTACCCACAATTGCTTGGTGGGAAAGTGATTTTTTTTTTAAATCACCCTCAGTTCATTCAACCGAGATTCGCGCTTCAGTCTGCTCGTCATCGGCAGTCTAGTCTAGTTTAGTGCGAGAGTAGCGCGTTTGACCACGAGGCCACGGATAGGTCACGGGTGAGGGTGTTGTCAGTTATGATTATAACATTTAGTCCACGTTATAGGCTAATAAGTGATTAATGAATTACATTTTTTAAATTAATTTTTAATTTAGCCTAAGCTAGATTTTTTAGACAAAACTTTATTATAATCTAGCAAGTAGAACCATGAAAGATTGGCATAAAGTAATTTTTTTATTCACATAGCACCGGTAATACCTTTTTTTAAAAAAAATCTTTATTTGTTTCACAAAATCACGAGTTTGTTGAATGTATATATTATACAATATACATTAAAAATCTATCTTATCTTTATAAAATCTTTTGTAAGACACTTACCTTTCAAATAGATTAAATTAATGACCAGTTTTCAAAGATGTTCAGCACAGTGCAATCACTACAATGTACCAGAGATGATTGAAATGAAAGGGCATGGAAGGTCAAAGGATTACAGCAAATCGTTTCTATACCAACTACCTCCCCTTTTTCCTCTTTACCTTGAGAATGAGAATTTGACGATAATCAATGTCACCACCTGTACCAAAATAGCAACTCTCTGAACAGTTGTGATTTGTGTACTCAAGCTTAAATATGTAAGCTATAAATAGTAATTAATAGACATTCATTAAAAACATTAAATTGGCATCTAAACCTGGGTTATTAATAATATGATGTGTATTTGTAACTGTATGGTGTGAACAGATGTTACAACTTCAAATTTGACTGTACACATATTTAAATGGATTAGGATCTGGAGTCACGAATATTCATGGCACATTCAATTTTCAAATAAGTTTATTTTATGTTAGCTACATAATAATTGGTTTTTACCTAAAGTAATCAGCTGATTTGGTTAATCAGCTGATCTCTCGTTGGTCGACATAGTAAGGAAAGTCGTGTACGACCATTTTGGTTCCAAATAATGAATCTAGCTGGTGATACACATTTAATAAATAATACTACTACAGGGAACAGTGGCGGCTCGTGACCAAAAAAATGGGTGGTGAACAAATCTAAATATTCTAACTATGGTGTAGACACTTTTATATAGGTCCTACCTATTTAATCTTATTGATATATAATTTTACTTAAGCCAACATTTAACATTATTGCATATTATAATATACTTTGCTATCTTTAAGATACAATAATTAACTACTTTAAAACGAAGCAAGTATAAAATTAATAAAGGGAAAACTGTACAGTCAAACCTAAAAAAAAACCTGTTAATGTTTAACGAGTTTTCATGCTTTTTATTCGCTCACTTAAATGAATTAAATCAGTCATACTTAAATTCGTTCTAGATTGGTCCCTACCAAAGAGTAGACACGGAAAGCATAACAATGTATTTTTCATATTACAACCCCATTGCCAATCACGTTTTTTTTGTTTTTTTTTTTAGTTTCTGCGTTGAACTTTATAGTAAATTAAGGATCTTTAGTTTTGGTCGGTTTTCTAGAATAATATTTGGTGTAGGTCTACCAAGATATGTTAGTTTGTAACTTTTCTTCTTGGGTACACAAACTAATTTTCTTTTGCAAAATATTTTGCATGGAATTCATATTGATATAAAGAAAATTACGGTAACAATTATCTTTACATCAAATACAACTATTTATATAAACTCATGTTTATAAATGATCAATATTGTGGGAACTAAGTAAGAATAATTTCAATTTAAAAATTATTAAAACTTTATAGCAACTCATGATTCCAAAATATATACCAACATTCACAATCAAGTTGTGCGCCAATCCACATGCTGAAGGGATGCTTTGAAACGTACTAACTAGTTCAACACCCTCACTTTGTTTTACTGCGCATGCTCAGATGGTGCCTACAACTTAGTAGAGAGAGAATGGCAGCGCTAGCAGTCAAGCTCACAAGTGGTATAGTAAAGAGAATGTATGCGCTGCGCAAGAGCATAGCCAATTTTAACCAATCCAATCTAAATAAATATGTTGAATCTTTATGAAGTGCTATTTAATTTAAATAAAATTGAATACTATTTGGTGTGGAATTATAAGCGGTGTACTTGCACTTAGAGCACTCAAAGAGGAGTCGACACTGACAGGGAATAATATATTGTATGTACTTAACAATCCTATTTCAGAAATATTATAAACATGAGGATTAGTGTATTTAATAAGTTTATTTATATTTATTTAAATTAATGCAAAGTAATAATTTAACCAGCAATATTCCGTGTGCGGAAAATAGGAAACCCTAATGGCAAACCTGGTACTTGTCATATACCTAATATTGTTCATTCCCTCTAAAATAATTAAGTATTATCAAATGAGTCTATTTTTTTATTTTCAAGCTAACTCGCCAGATTTTAAGTAGTCCTTTTTCCCCCTCACTTCCTCCTTGGGAAGACATCGCTATGACTGAGCTTTTGGTGCTATCAAAGATCGGCTGCCATGGATCAAACAACTTTAAATCAAGGGAAAAAATCGTCTAGTAACAGTGCCACCCAATTAAACTGCCCAAAAGAAATGTACTGTACCACCTGTGTTACTATTTACACCATGGCAGATACAAAGGTAATATTAATTATTATTTTCTTTTGTTGACAGTGGGATATAAAAGGTTCTAATGTCACATGAAAATATTCTTTGTTCTCTCGAGCACTAGCACCACAGTTTGAAAACCTCCATGGCTTGGGTCTAAATTCAAGAACATCTTATAATGAGAAAGGATAACATTACTGTAATTAAACTACATATACCAAAATAAGTCTCCAGTGTGTAGGTTCGTATTAAGAAAGGCTTTTGGGGGTGGTTACTGCGTTGGATCGGGGTCTACCTCAACAGATGTCATACAAAATGTCAATACCTGTAATCTATTACCCTTGAATCAATTTAAAGATTAAAAAATATATAATTTGGGTTGAAGGTGCTATACATAACTATTATAGGACTAACCGACAAACTACTAGCCCAGTCTTTGAGAAACCCAGCTTCGGTAGCCGCATGGTCTAAGGCGTTACTCTCTTAATACTAGACTTCTGATGACGTCGAGATCATGTTTCGATCTCTTTCGGGTGTACTGAATGTGGTTTTTCCTAAATGGTTTCCCACCTTATCTGCACAAATGTGAGTACACTTGCTCTAATTTCAACCTTCCTCTTTCCTAAACCATTAGCGTGATTAGTACATAAGCGTATAACCTGGGCGGGTAGTAGGACGTAGCGCTAAAAATATTTAAGAAGTGATATAAAAAAAATCAATGATTTCGCTGAGAGGGTGTTCTTGAACACCCAAAACACGCTTTCTTGGTACTGCACTGCCAGTAATTGTAACGATTTTACATGACAAAATATCTTGCAAACTAATATGAAAATCAATCGAAATTTCACAATGGTCAACATTATGACTCTGCTCCAAATATTATGATTCTGGTGGGAAGGAGCATTTATAAAATGCAAACATATTTTATATGCTGTCAACAATATTATAATTTTACTGTACTATTAAAGTAAGCATCCACTGGTCCGCACGCAACGGATTTTTGTATTCTTTACATTATTATGAGATAGCGTTTACCTATCCAAATCATACGTATCGGACATCTGCAATGCCGATCAGAAACTTGGGATACAGATTAAAATCCTGTTCGAATGATGCGTGGGAATGGCGTCATCTAGAATGCTGAGTAGTACACGCACTCCCCATCATTCGCACAATTCGCATTCGGAATTCTCAACTTTTTTTTATTTATCTCCATTTGGTTTATAGATGGGCAGTACAATTCATTGTTGGGAAAAGTTCAAAGTGATTTAGTTTACTGAAATGAGCGGTTCATTTATCTAGTTCATTAATTTGCAAACTGTAAAAAAACTACTTATTATAGTTCAGTCGTTCGTGAAATTCATTGTTTGCGACCGAAAGAAATACAACCTGTTCGTGAGCAACTTACATCTTTCATTTTAGTTCTCCATTTGAGTTCGCGAACTACCGCGTGTGAGTGAGTTATTATTTCCCAATCATATCACTAATAGAAAGAAAAGGTCCGCCATCTGGGGAACGCTTTTAAAGTTTATTTAGTGTAGCTATGAGTCAAATTTAGAACTTCCCCTCGCCCCCCATCCCCCAAATAACCATAATAAGTTTAAACCCAAATCAAAAAGTAATTAAATAAAATAAAAAGTAAATTTATGATAAGAAAAATAATACTTTAAAGTCTAATTATATTAGTTACAGCAGCACTACCTGTTAGATAAATAATAGTTTTAAAATATTTTAGCTGTGTGGGGTGCAGTAAGAGTATTTACCTTTAGTAGACTCTACCATTACGCACACCCATCCCGTTGATGTCATAGATATTAAGACGCACAAAAGGCGACACAATAGAACTGAAGGATAGATGCTGGGAACTGTCTCCTTCGGAAATCCGAATGTTACTAATGCAGTGCACGCAGTACACTCAGACGCGATGCGGGCAGAATTTAATTAAAACTTTCATGAACAAGACGTATAAATATTTGAACTCTTTTTTTATTCTCTTATAGCTGTAAAAAACGTTCCTTCATATCTGAATCGGACTCTGTTGATAATAAATACCTAGCCTAATATTCCCAAATTATTTTATGAACCTCTTCAAAACATTATAGGAATAACTGTTTCTTTAATATAGGCTTTTAGTAAAATAGTAATTAATATAAGTATAAGTTAAGCCATGCATAAAGCGGTATTATATTATCTAATCTAAAAAAATTATGAAGACACAAAAATGTTAGTTTTCATAAAAACTTACCTTTCCGTAGGTTTGAAATCTTTCTACTGCTTTCATTTCTATAAAACCACCTTTTGTACAGATTCCAGTATTAAAACCAGACAGTAATTCGTAGCCTGGCACGACACCGATTATAGATTGCCCCCTTTTTTTTCCTTTCACGTGACAAACACTCTTGTACTAGCACTGCGTCTGGTTGTTTGTCTTTCAAGACAGGAAAGTTAAAGACGACTACATAGCTCAGTTGACCTTTATGATGTTGTTATCTCATGTCAAAGAACGATGAGCTGCTGTCTGTGACCATAGAAGAGGGAAGGATTTATCAATCAAATCCTCTTGCCAAGATAACAAGCACTCATAGAATCATTTAAAAAAAACGGGAGGGAATGAAAGTTGTCACTATCATAATGCGATGACAGATATCCCGACATAGTTACATTCTGATTTAGGAACAAAGACAATATTTTGACTGTGTTATAAAAGGTAACTCTCATGTATTTACCTAAAGAAGGCTTAGGCTATAATTAGTATACCCGATAACACGTTTAAACTATTTCAAATCTTATAGTTTTAAAAATGAAGCAAGTTTTATTTTTTAATTAGTAGAAATGCAGGGGCTTTGACCAACACTTTATTTTTCAATTTGCGTACAGGCATTAAGGAAAAGTGATAACAATAAGAATATAGTTTTCGATTTTGTATACAAAAAATCGAATGACCTTGAACAATACATTTTAACCCTGTTTTCTAGTGGTAGGCTACATTTAAAACACTGATTAAGAGAGGTAATTTGAAATTCAGAAAATATAAGCATTTCTAAAGGTGTATTGTCCAAGAACATCATCTAAGGGTGTAAATGGGACATTCATCCCCTCTCTTACCCAATCCTTTAACGAAGATCAAAAACAATTTTAATAAAAGTTTAAACCTTATTAAGTATAACTCATTGGTTGAAGGTCCCCCCTCCCCCAGTGGTCCAACTATAGGCGTACTTAAAGATGTTGACGCTCAACCAAAAGGTGTGGTTAAATCCCGGTTCTGAAATTTTACTAAATAACTTAAAGAGTTATTCGCCTCCATGGTGAAGGAGCTAGAGGGAAAGGTGGCCGTGTCTAAGGAGCTTTGATTCTATTCCTGGGGTGCTAATGAAGGCAATAGTTACTATTTATATATAGGTTCGTCTTGCTATACAATTAGTAAATATTCAGGCATTGGGTGTATAATATTTGTGCACAGCCATACTTGCGACCGCTACTTTTATAAGCTACAGTCAAATTTTCATAGCGAGATTCTTTTATAAAATACAAACATATTTTTTCCTGTAAACAATAATAACATTTATCCTTGTTATTATTTTAATTTTATGGGTAGGTCTATTGATATAATCTATTAAAAGTGACAGCTGCATACCACATGACTTGACGTATGAATACGTGAAAGTAGATCTAGTAACTTTCCTATCTTACAGATAAGGAAGGCCCATCCTATGAAAATTATACTATTAATAAGTGCTTAAGGCGTGTGATGATATAAACTGCATGTTTAGAAAGAGGCAACTCGAAAATGTCCAGCTCCCAAGGATGCCACACAACTCAAATCCTACTTGGGATTACTTAACTTTTATGCTAAATTTATTCCAATGTCATCAACTCTCCTACAACCATTGAACAATTTGCTGTATAAGAATGTGAAATTTGAATGGACAAAGAGATGTGAAGAAGCTTTTTAGAAAAGCAAAGAAATGATAATCAACCATAACTTGTTAGTTCATTACAATCCAGGATTACCTTTACGGCTCGTAACAGACGCATCACCATATGGTGTTGGTACAGTATTGTGTCATGTTATTGATAGTGATTAAAAACCTATAGCCTTTGCAAGTGCTACTTTAACGTCAGCACAGAAGAACTATTCTCAATATGAACGAGAAGGAATGGCAGTGATATTTGTAATACAGAAGTTCCACAAGTTTCTCTATGGGCAACAGTTTGAAATAATCACGGATGCGCAAGTAATACAGAGAATTTTTGGTGAAAAAATAAATATTCCAACACTAGCAGCCGCTAGATTGCAAAGATGGGCGTTGATACTATCAGCTTACAACTATAAAGTGAAATATCGAAACAATGTCAAGAATGCGGATATGCTATCAAGATTACCCCTTGAAGAAGCTTTTCTAGATGAAGGAGAGATCTGTGCTATTTCCCCTCCAATATTAGTGGAAAAATTAGTAAAGGAAACAGCAAAAGACAACATTCTAGTGGCTGTACGAGAGATGCCAAATAGGGGATGGCCAAATAAAGTGGGTCCTGAACTTGTACCTTATTTTAGGAGACGAGAAGAAATTTCCACAGTTGAAGGTGTGCTTGTATGGGGTGCTCGTGTAATGATTCCTAAGAGTTTAAGAAATGATGTTCTTAAAGATTTGCATGATCATCATCCCGGCATTGTGAAAATGAAATTGTTAGCTAGATCATTATGCTGGTGGCCTAGCATAGACGCAGACATTGAAGATACCGTAAAAGGCTGTGAAACGTGTCAGTTTACTGAAAACCTAGGACAATACAAGTATTTGACACCATGGCCTATCACAAATAACACATTTGAAAGGGTGCATATAGATTATGTGAACTATAAAAATCACATGATCTTGGTGCTAGTTGATTGCTATTCGTTTTGGATTGAAGCATGGATTGTTAAAAGAGCTACAGCACAAGAAACTGTAACCAAATTAAGAGAGTACTTTGCAACATTAGGCATGCCAGATGCGATTGTGTCTGATAATGGTTCACCTTTTAATTCAGAGGAGTTTGTTGAGTTTTGCCTTAGTAATGGAATCAAGGTAATAAAGGCACCACCGTATCACTCACCATCAAATGGGACTGCAGAAAAAGTGGTTCAAATTGTAGCAGGAAAATTGAAGAAGATGGTATACCAAGCCTCCAACGTTCCACTTGACCTACTGTTAGTGAGCTTGTTGTTTCACTCTAGAAATATTCCAAATAAAGTGACTGGGAAGACTCCTGCTGAACTAGTATTTCGATTCGCACCAAAAACAAGATTGCACATGCTAAAACCAAGCTTCAGTAAACTACGCGACTCAACTACTCATCAAAAACACCCCCTTGAGTTCTTCCCACAAGAAACAGTCAAAATAAAGATGCCAGGATATAATGAGTTCAGATGGGAAACTGGTGTCGTTCTTAAAAGATGCAGTAAAGTGACACACTTAGTTTACTGTAGTGAAACAAGAAAAGAACGACTTTTCCATGCAGATCAATTAAGGAAACTAACATGTGAAGGGCCAAACACAGAACTGCAGCCCACGGACGCACAAGTCATCCCAGGATGACTGTCGGTTCTGCCATTGGAGCTTCAAAAAATTCAGAGGCCACCATCACCTCAAATGAGAAGAAACCTTGGTGCGGAGGGCGATTCGACTCCTTTAGAAAGGCCTGTACCAGCTCCAATTCAGCCTACTGCAGTGGAAATCCCGGAGACAACACCTCACATCCTGCGTCGTTAATCTAGGAGAACAAAACCTCGAGAAAGACAATCTTTAATGATAATGCATTAGGACAACCACATGTAACATTAGGTTTCTGATTATTTTGTAAGAGAAGAGTGCATTTGTATGATAATATTTGAGAGGTTGGCAGTATGGGATGAGAGTTAGTAAGACAATGGCCGACGCTTTTGTTGTTCATGTTTGTTAATTGATTATTTAGTGGACTTCCAGAACCCTGTTCCAGTGAAATACAGTGCAATAAGTGGAACTTTATTTGTGTAAAAGGGGAGGGGGCAAGTCACAAAAATTATTTTAGAGACTTTCTACTCTCCTCTTTCCCAATTAATGATCGATGTGGCCAACATTGTTTAGGGGAGAGGAGAACAACTTCCCCCACCACTCTCACTGACCATATAAAGGTGCTCATCCAAGACTGTCATACAAATGGGCTACTGTTTGAGGATTTGTTGGGAGTAGAAATTTGTGGTGGTGGAATGACGTATTTCATAGAGAAGGACGAGCGTGGGTCTCTACACAGGCTGGGAAGACATTATCCAGCTAAGTGGGAGTCCAGCCAGTCCATCGAGAGCTGCACAAATAGCAGAAGAATGGAGACATTCTTTAAATCCCGTGCGTGTGGCACGTTGAGGATCCTGGGGAGGTCCATCTGGATGGAGACAAGATGTGTGAGACGTTGGACCACGTCGAAGAGGAGGGGTACGATTGGGTCAAGTTCTTGCATAGAAGTACAAGACTTGTAATGTGTTTCGTTTTGGAGGGGAGAAAGGTGAAAGTGAGAGTTATGCTTCCGATAAACGAAACATTGTCGAGTTCTAACGAGTACAAGTTTTTTTTAACGGTGAAGTAAGAACAGAACATAGAAGATGTAAAGACTAGAGATGTGCAAGAAAAAAGAGTGAGAGTTAAACCCATATTTTCTGTTTGTATATTAATCTTAAGAATATTTATATATTTAAATAAGGTATACTATTTTATTAATGTGATGGCATAGTCTGGATAGAGGGTGTAAGAGGTAATATAAAATGTTGCTATGCTTAATGTGAAAGAGTATAACACATGTTAAGAAGGATTGTGGAGAGCACGTACGCGTGCATGGGCCGGGGACATTACAGGTTTTACGTCATTATGCATGGCGTTGGTGAGGAGGGAAGGGGTGTTACTATTGTGAAGGCTGCCTCGTGATACAAGAATAGGGAGCTATCACGTCACAACAATGATTGGAGCAATCAGAAGCGTCAGATCGGCGTCGGGGGGAATGGATGAAGGCGTCAATGAGTAGGGACTAAAAACACTATACTGTCCTCGTTTAGAGAATTATTGACAATTATACTCTTTTAATAGCTATTTAAAATAGTGCTCCCCCAAAATACTTTGAATTGTGGGTACTTCTAGAGGTTATTTGGAGTAGTAGTACTCCTTCAATTATTTTTTTAATTTGATGTCTCTAAAAGCTATTTTAAGAAGTGCTTATCAGATCCTAAAAAAATAGTCCTCACCCAATTAAAAAAAAATTTGGATGCCTTAGAAACTACTTCACCTGATTTTTCCTGTAAATTAAACGCCTTTAAAAGCTATTTGGAGTGGTCTTCCACAGGCAAATTTTTAATATTGTATGCCTTTAGAAGCTAATTAGAATGGTCCTCGTCCTGATTTTAAAAAATTAAACGCCTCTATAAGCTATTTAAATAGGTATTCACCCAACACATTTTTAAAAGTTGAATCCCTTTAAGAGATAACTCGAATGGTCCTCGCTTGAATTAAATAAATAAATATATATATGTATATATTATATAATATATATACAACATGTATATATATGTATATATATATTATATAATATGTATACAACATGTATATATATATCATATGTATATATATTATATGTATATAATATATATATATAACATGTATATAATATGTATATATATATATATATTATATGTATATATATATATATATTATATGTGTATAATTAATAATCCTGTTTTCATTTTTGGTGACCTGGCGGTCNATGTATATAGAAGCTATTTTTAATTGCCCCCCATGAGTATTTTTTAAAAAAAAATATGCCTCTAGAAATCCATTTAGAATAATATTCACATGGAACTTAAATGGCTATTGAAACTATTTGGAAGGGTACTTCTCTCGTATTTGGCAAAATTTTGAAAAGTGAATGTCTCTGAAAATTATTTGAAATTTAATATAAGGCCATCTCTAATCTTAATATTATTTAAACTTTCTTAAAAATTTGGAAAGGAGGGAGTTGTTGAATCCTAAAGGCCCCCTCCCTACGCCCTTGGTACACAATGCTAATTATCAAACGCATGCATATTTTGAACAAATACGTTTGAATTATTTTTGAAAACAAACAGAATTGAAAAACCCTCTTTTATGAGTTTTGAGACACGTAAAATTTCAAGATCCGTTATAATCTCGAGGTCTAGAATGTTCACGATCTCTATGAAAATTATCACGTTCTATTTAAGAACGTAAAAAACAAAAGCGAAATAAGGTAGGGGAAGTATAATACACGTTGGCAACGTATCTGTTTCTCCCAGTAAGTTGGCGAGTATAATAATTATGAACGGGCATATTAATTCAGTAAACATGCTGTTACATCATGAACTATCAGACAATCAGCAAGTGTTATATGAGTGACATTTTGAAGGTCAGTTATCATAAGAATTATCGTGTATCTGTCTGAATACTTATTTTTACTTCAGTTAGCTGAAGTCATACTACTGTTCCTGTCGACCAAAATTATCAGAAAAATGTGTATAGAAACTATACTATACTAAAAGTTACCAATTAATATTACGAAGAATTTGAAATAAATAAAAATTGTCATCATTATTATTTTTGGTGTCTTTAAGCGAATCAACACACATATTAGGGTTTGAAACCGGGAACTGAACAGAGAAAAGGTTTTTAATTTGTTTCTTTACAGCTAGTTGATTTAATAGTGTAGGCTGCAGTGGCGGCTCGTAGCTAAAGTAAGTGAGGGTGCTGCTAACACGGGAAACAAAACAGTGCATTTTTTTTACTTCACAGCCGAAGAGCCAACTTTTCCGTTAGTACCATTCAAAATTAAAGATACGAATATATTTCTTGTTGTTGCTTTTGCCTGGCTGAGATATTATAATATCAGGTGTTGAACGACCTCTTTTCTTAACTGTAACTTTCTCATGGAGGGTGGCGGCTCGTGTATAGGCACTGCGGAGCAGCAGCACCCCCTATTTCCACTTGATATTATCGATAAAATTTAATATAATGAGTCCTGTTTTCTTTAATTCTTTATTTATTTTTGTAGTACAATATATATTCCTTAAGTTCAATGTCAGTATTTCAGTAGCCATCCCCAAGTTTATGAAAAAAAATACAAAAATATTTGTATGGAACTATGCGCTTCACAGTGCCAGTGACGTGGTGTTTGACTGTTATGTGCATGCGTACATAGGAGGAGGGTGGAGAGGAAGGCGGGACTGCCAGGTAGAGAGAGCACTGCTGCTCTCGCAGTGCCGGCTCTGGCGTGATGGTGTAAGGAAGTTTTATTTTACTCAGCGTGTGTTGTTCTTTAAAACCGTGTACCATATTCTTGCGTTTGATAAAGTGTTGAAGAGTGTTGAATTAGATTATTATTCTGCTTCCAGCTATTTTATTAGATTCATTTTTTTCGGTTCTTTTATTTAACAGAAACCTTTAACCATGGCCTTGCATCCTCAAGAAATAAGTTCTGTGACTGTAAGTGAACTTCAACAGCTTAATTTTTCACAGCTATCTTTCCTATAAAGTATTATTTTTCTGATTAAAAATATGTTTTTTTATTTAATCTAAGTATTTATCACAGTTATTTTGATAAAAATAACAAGTTCTTGTTTCATGAGCATTTAAATAAATAAACTTTAAAACACATGTGTGGCGAACTAAACTGAAAGATGTAGGTCGCTCGTAACAGAGTTAACTAACAGTGTGTATTTCTATCGTTCACGAACAATGAACGAATGAACTATAATAAATGGTTTGTGAACTGTTGAAATAGATAAAGGAACTGATCATTTCAGGGAACTGAATATTCTTTAACTGCTCCCAACCGTAAACGTGTTGTGCCTCACTGTTCAGTCGGCCCTTGTATCTGTCCTCCGCACTTGCACTGTCCACGCCAACCATCCTTTTTACTTCCTGGACCACTCCACATTTCATGTTCTCAAAGCCATCCGTAACGAGGGTACTTAATATGGTGGTTCCTAGGTCATAGGCCGGGCTACGAGGGCTGATTTGGAGGTGCTGTTTCGAGGTACCACGCCTGTTTTAATCACTGGTTTTTTCAACGCTAAGCACCCTTCATGGGGATCTAGGATTATGTGCGCTCGTGGCGGATTGCTTCGCGACGTCATAGATATACACGGCTTGGTGGCTTCTGGTCCTCCCACCCCCATCCACTTCCCTCCCAATCCCCTTGGTTTCCCTGAAGTCTTCGACTTCATTGTCTCCAGAGGGATCAGAAGGCGGTTATTGCTGAAGTCTCTAGTTGAACTATACTCGGATCACAGTCCCGTTCTTGTGAACCTGGGAAGCGCAATATCTTTCATAGACTCCCAAAAAAGGTCAACCTTAAGCGCACTGACTGGGACAGGTTCACGACTGTGTTGAGAAAGAGATAGGGGCCCACCCCTATTTTTAGAACAGCAGCAGAAATCGATCGAGGAGCGGAGTTAATAACTTCCGCCATCAAAGTGTCGCTCAAAGCTTCAACGCCAAAGCACCGTTCTAAGAGGGTGCCACAAGCTTCTTTGCCCGATTCTCTCCTTAGGCACGTCCGGGAGAAAAAAACGGCTGAGGGAGGCTGGGCAAATCTCGAGGGACCCGGTAGTAAAGGCTAACTGGAGCCACGAAGTCCATGCGGTTCGCGAGATGGTCCGAGAATGCCGGAACAGTGTCTGGGAGGACAAGATTGAGAGCCTGCGCGTGCAGGACAGGTCCCTGTGGCACATGGCGAGGAACTTGATGGTGTCCCCGCACCAAGGCCACCTAATGTAGATCGTAATGGGGTGGCCAACTCCAGCCAGGAGAAGTGCGAAGCTCTCGCTGGGCACATAGAGGAAAAAATTTGTATCGAATGACGACCCATCAGACCCAGTGAACTTTGTGCACGTGGCTCAAGTTATCGGTGTGGTCTCGTACAGACCCTTGGATGAAATTTAACCCATGGAGGTGACATAAATGTCGTGGGTGTTAGCCGTTTTAAGACTAAACAAGGCTTCCGTACGTGATGGTATCAATAACGCGATCCTCAGAAAGCTGTCCTCGGAGGCGATTAACTTCCTCGTGGAGTTATTCAACGCCATTCTGCTCCTGAGTCACTTCCCTGAGCTCTGGAAGCTCCCCAACGTCCCCTTCTTTCATAAACCGGGTAAGAACCCAGCCCTAGCTACGTCTTACCTGCCAATCAGATTGATCGACTGTTTGGGCAAGTTGTTCGAGAGATTTCTACTGACGAGACTGACCTGACATGTTCCTGAGGTGGGCATCTTGGTGGACGAGCAGTTCGGCTTTCGGGCTGGACACGCTACGTTTCACCAACTCGTCCGGCTCGTGGAGCAGGTCTCGAGGCACTTAAACATCAACAGGCCGACTGGTTCTGTCTTTTTAGACGTGCCAAAGGCCTTCTACCGTGTTTGACATGAAGGTCTTCTTTCCAAACCCCTCTACTTGAACCTAACCTTCTACCTAGTTATGTTGTACAATCTTATCTATCCCACCGCACCTTATTCACTACCTTTGGGAACGCCACTTCCTAAGTCAGAAGCTTCCGGGCTGGAGTGCCGCAGGGTTCGCTCGTGGGCCCGGCGCTCTTCAGTCTGTATGTGAACGACATGCCAAAATCCCCAGACACCAAGTTGGCACTGTATTCAGACGACACGGCTCTAGTAGTGGAGTCGTGGCGAGGGCAGCTGGTGGAGGGGCGACTCCATACGCACCTGACACATTTGTTGGAGTGGCTGACCACCTGTAGGACAAGTATTAACGTGAATCGGAAAGCAGATCAGATGGGCGAACAGTGTTAAGTACCTTGGACTTACGCTAGATACCAAGCTTACCTGGCGATTACACTGTAGCGAGAGACTTAACAAGGCAAGGCAAAGGTTGGGAATCCTAGGCCCAATGCTTAACAGGCGTAGCAACCTGTCTACAAGGAATGGTCTGACACTGTACAAGAAGTTTCTCAGACCAATCCTCGACTTTGCGTATCCTGCTTGAGGCCACCTGGTGGACACGTATTTGAGGATGCAGGCGTTTCAGATCAGGTGTCTGAGGATCAATGTGGACGCGCATTGGTACATTCGAGAATGTGACTCTGCATCGTGATCTGGAAATGCTTATCATCAAGGACCACTTCCGGAAGCTGGATTAGTCCTTCTACAACAGACTCCCCAGTGCCACAAATCCTATTATCCAGGGGCTTGGGAATTACCTCATCGACCTTGGAGGGTGCCATCGACGTCCCAAAGCCCTGCTCGGATAAGCAAAAAGTGTCAAATAGTCGTTTGTGAGGCTCTCACCCAGACCTCCATAGAGTAGTGTCCCCGCACATAACTCTAAAAACCGTCATTCGGGTTTCCTATATATACACAATAATATTAATAATATGTTTTTCTTTGTTTCAGAAACTTCACGAAATGAGACCATCTGTCTGTTTCAGAATCCAAAACCCCACGGTGTGACCAATTGGTCGGTACGTGTTGGAATTTTCTCTCGTGCTATCCTTCAAGGTGCATCAGATCATGCTAATTAGTCGATGCGATGCGATCATAGGCCAGTCAGAGAGTGGCTACCCAACCCAGGTGGGCCACATGTTTGAGAGAGCTATTAAATTGTCTTATGTTACAAAGGAGAACTATTGTTAAACCTTATATATATATATATATATATCCCCACAATCATCCTACCTCCCACCGTGACTCACGTTGCCGGAACACTCTCGCCGACCTTTTTCCTACCCCTACCCTCACGTGTCTGAACACAACGCCACCGTCGTCACGACACCAACCAGCTACTCCAGAAGCCGCAGCAAGGGATGACAACTTTACTGCCCATCTCTAAACTAAATACAAAGAAAAACACTAGGAATCCCGAATGGTGCGAATGGCGGGAGGTGCTTGCACTACTCAGAATTCCAGATGACGTCATCCCCACGCGCCAACCGGATTGGATTTTAATCAATCTCCCAGATTCTTATAGGATAGGCATTGTCGATGTTCGATGCGCACGTTGAGGATAGGTGAACGGAGTCTCATTTAAAATAATCACAAAAATCTAATGCGGGCTATTGGACGCTTACCGTAGATGCACCAAGAAGCGTTGGACCTAGTGGCTGGTGTACTTTTTTTTTAACATAGCATTTTAGTACCTATTCGGACTATACGGTCATGAACTAATCACGCTAATGGTTTTAGGGATTAGAAAGGTTATATTTAGAGGAAGTGTATCCGCATTAACGTGAATAGAAAAGGGAAAACTATTTTGAAAAAAACCCTCCCTCGGCACACCCAACCGAGATTCAAACCTCAATCTTACCGTAATCGGAAGTCTAGTCTAATACGAGAGTAGCACCTTAGACCACGTGGCCACCGAAGTGAGTCCTAGTGTTCTGTTGAAAGAAACACCTCTCAATATTTCAAATAACGTCAAAGCCGCTATGAAAATTGGCAAAGGAAGTGCTCACACGGTGATAAAAAATAAATTAAATTTCTTTCAATACACTACAGATCGTTCACGAATTTAAACCTACCGATCACGTTAAAATGGTTCAATACTGTCAACTCTACATGGCACGTTGAAAGTGTCGTCCTTCATTTTCAATACATAACTTAGCTCTTTTGCATTTGTTTTGATACACATATTCGAGAGTCTTCCGTACTACGGTCTGTGTTTAGGTTATGATTGCCTCTTCGAACTTGTGGATTGTTTTCGGGAGACTCTTGTACACCGATCCTTTAGTTTCTCCTCAGAAAAAAGAAATCTGTTGTGTCAAATCGGGCGATATCAGTGAAATGATCTCGTTTACTGAAGAAATCTTAGAGTAGTGCCATGGAGGTCCGGGAAATGTGCGCTATAGCTCTATCTTGTTGAAACTTGAAAGTTGGCAATATTAATTTAATTTTCATTGAGTTGGCTTATGAATGTATATTCACTATTTGAACAATACCTATCCAAATTGATGGTGTATTCAAATATAAGATTAGTGGGAAGATAGAACTAGTGAATGACCTAACTATAAGCTGTATATCAGGAACAAGTGAACGACTGAAATATAAACTGTAGCACGGTACTTAGACTATACGGTAGGGGCCACAAGGCAGGTGCGCAGTAGCCTGTCGTGTCTGTGACGTCAATGTGCCCCACTGCGCGCTCAGATGTATGCTACCGACAATTCTTGTTTTGATACTCTAATATTTGTTTATCTGTGTGTAATTTGATATTAATTAATATTAGTAAAGCCTTGTTATGTAGTTACTGGGTGCAATAACCAGTCAAGAAGCTCTAAAAAATCTCGGGTAAGATTTTATAGATTTCCAACAGAAAAGAAAAATGGCTAAAACATTTCGTAGCACAGTTTAAAATACAACTGTCACAGCTTCTTGGAGTAGTTCAGAAAAAATAAAATAGCTGATAAATGTGAAACCAAACAAGCTTAAACCTTCTTTTATATACATATGAAAGTAATAATTTGCCCTTTCCAATCTTATAACACGGTACTTAACCAACACAATTAATAAGTACACAAGAGTTATTGTTGAAGCTGCTAACGAAAGAAAATAATATTTTAAAGATAAAAAATAAAAATATTTTGACAGTGTTAGCCATACATACATCTCTCGATTAACCGAAAATATAAAACAAATTGAATCCCGTTTTGCCACCTCCCGACATCTAAGTACTTTAAGGGTAAAATGTACTAATTGGAATTCTAAAGATGTATCAAAGGTAATAACGCCAAGATGTATATCCAATAAAGCAGTGGCGTATTATGAGAAAAATTAATAGGTATGCTGTACTCTAAAAGTTGCAATGGAGATTTGGGGGCCGAGGACTCTCAACCACCGTTGTACAAGAACGTCAAGTGATTATTTCAAGGGATATATTTGAAGATGTGTTCATATAAAACAGTGGTTCTCGATCATTTATTATATCCCTTTAACTGTATGCCATCTTAGGAGATTTTGAGCCCCCCCTCTTCCACTCCCATATTCTCTCTTATTTTATTTATCAATAACGATGATTACCATCCACTCAAAAAGTAATAAAAGTAACTCCATGGTGTCAGCTCGCATTCAGGTTATACTCACAGAGTGGCTACCAAACTGTCTGTCGAATTAGTGCCAACTCTTGCGGATAGAGGGTGTAATGTGGTCAGCAAAACTATGACTCCA